>JANUFV010194851.1:0-12365 GCA_024757865.1 Epizoanthus scotinus | reverse complement strand
GCAGCTGGATGCTAGAAGAAGCTTTTGTGCGCTATTTCGCAGACGGTCTAAATCAGGGATTTAATTCTTCGCGACCGTCTGCACGCAGGCTAAGCAGTAATAGTAATACTAATTTGATTGATTGCATATACTAAAGGTTATTAATACTGAAAGGACTGATGAACTCACTAAAGTCTGGTTTTCACATGTCGGGAAGATCCCAGACGATCGGGTATTTTGTTGTTTCCCGACAGTCCCAGACGTTCCCGACTTTCGAAAACACGATATCGTAGATGTCCCTGAACATTTGAATAGTCGGCGATAGTCGCTATTGTCCTTTTTGTAACAGACAAGTGCTGATAATTTACTTTAGTTTCTGGTTTTCATTTGTGATTTCGGTGTGACTTTCGAACTAGTGAGTCTCTTGGCAGTTCCATACAGGAAGGCACAGGTTGGTTAGATGTTGGTCTTGTCAACACGTAAAATTATACCTCTCGCTTAGAGAGCTAAAACCCTAACCGGTAAAAATAAAAATGCAACTAAATTCTTTGAAATAGACAAAAGGTTAATCCTAGTAATGAACATGCAACAAATCTTACGTATACATTAAACAGAACAATTTATAAACTTACCTTTCTCTACCGTCACGACTTGCAAAATGCAAAGTATTAAAGCCTGCGTTGTTACAGAGTTTTTCATCTACAGTGGGTGAGCTCAATATGGCTTCGGCCATTCGGACATGTCCTGATGCTATTGCTAAATGTAAAGCGGTATCTCCGAGAACATTCTAAAAGTAGATAATATACAATAAAAACGTGCACGATGATAGTTTTAAGTTAAACCGTTTGCGTATAACATAACGTAGGAAAACAATATACCAAAAGAAACGCACTAGTTTATTTGTGGCTGTGATCAACAGTTTTTCCCGAGTAAGAGCTTGGAGAATTTACAAAATATAACAAATTGTATAACGTCATTATAGAGCTAAGATTTTATTTGGCTACATAGGTAATTCAACCTATATGAACAGCGATCAGCAAACTTTTCTATACGGTACAAATGTATGTTTGTATTTAAGTGTATTTTCAGTGATTACGCAGCGTATGAGACACGGATTCTCCCCATCAAGGCCGTCAATTTCAGAGCCGTTTTAGAAAATAAAGAACGTACCACCTGACTGGGTGTCTAATTCATTCTGACTTGTAGGACATAGGACAAAACCCGAGAATGCACCCTACGAGTTTCCGCACGTATATATACACGAGAAATTAATAATTGATATATACTGAATATATTGGTGTAGGCAGAAAATCTCGATTGGATCAAAACTAGGCGCGCAGTATCGCATCGGATAATATTTGCCGCTATGGGCATGTGACCTACGATGTCACCAACACGCCAAAGTTCTGACATCTTGTGAGAAAGATTTTGTCATGTATGAACATGATGGTCACAACTTAAAAGTTCGCTTATGGTACTTACACAAATTATTTACGCTATCCTGAATGTTAAGGTGGGTAAGAAACTTCAAGGGTGATATACGAGGCGAAGAATATCTGGAGGACTTCAGAGTTGAGTATTTTGCATTACGAAGATATTTTTATTATTATTACTACTATTATCACTGACAACAATAGCTAATGAACTTGATGTGTGAACTAAGCGGGATGAAGCATAATAAAGACATGCACTAATGCATAGTTATATAAGTATATATACTTTAATACTATTACTAATATAAAGTGATTCATTCCATTTGTCGCAGGATCACTGTAATGCAAACAGATATTCCACCTTTTTGTATGTATCACTATTTAAAAGAGTGTGTCACTTACTTGAAGATTTACATCACAGCTCTCACACTTAGCCAAGGTTATCACCGCTGCTTCATTATTTTTCTCAACTGCCAAATGCAAAGGCGAAGTTTTTTTCTCGTTTTTGTTGTGTTTGGCATCAGCTCCATGATCAAGTAGTAATTGGACGGATTGTCCGGTTTTGTCCCTGAAAAAAGTGTACAACGAGATTATATTTGATTAGATTAAAAAAACTCTAATATGAGAAGAAGTCAAGGCTTTATAATAAATGATCTGCCTATTGTCATTACCTATCATCTGAATATCGACTGTTTATAGTTTAAAAGATGTGTAATTAGTTGCCGTAACATAATAAGTGAAAGGAAGTGCGGATCGTTTCAGCGAGCGCAGCGAGCTCCACGAATGGCTGGAGAGTAGACAAAATCCTACCGTTCCTTGTCATTTTAATTATTACTTCAAGATTATAGAGAGTGAAATTGTCTGTTATTGGTTTGTCCAAGATTATATTCAATATATCCGTTTCACAACCGCCTGAGAATTCAGAGTGCATTTGTGTCATCCTCAATTTTCGAGAGTCACGACTGTCATAAAGGAGATTTTAAAAGCCTTAACCGTACTAGTTCTATCTTTTTATCCGTTACTTCAAAAATCTTGACAGCCAAACTTTCTCATAGTAAAACGTGTCACACTTTCGTTAGTGTATCGGTAGAGTTAACTTAGTGTCACACTAAGGCCCTGTTTACATGGAGAACGATTACCTTTCTACACTTATCTAGAAAGATCACCCATTTATATTGCATGCACATCGAGGTTTCGTTAACATGATAGAAGATCACCCTAGGAGTAGAGTAACCCTCTATAGGAGGGACACTTTTTGCCATGCAAGCAATCACGGTTGAGTTGTCCTACTTAAGCGTGCTATTTTTTCGATGTTTGTTTTTTACTGTCGATGTTTGTAATTAGATATTGAGCTGTGATTGCTAATGCAGACCCATAATGAGCTGCTCAGTTGTCTGAGTTGTTCCTCCTCAGTAAAATTCATGTTAAGAAGGGATATGTTTTGACTCTAAGATATATGTAGGAGGGTGATCCTTTTCCATGTAAACAGGGCATAATAACTTTGTTTCATGTAGAACATTGTAAAGTGTCAAAACCAAAATAAATAGAGTTACGTTAATAAAGATGCATTACGGTACACAGTTTATTGTACTATTTTTAAAAGGTAAATTATTTGAATGCAACTGTTTCTTACGCCTAATTAGAATCGTTGGCTACAAAGAACACCTGATATCAACCTAAAGTAAAAAGTCACTGTTGCAAACAATCTCTTAAGTTGATAACATCATGCCTCATTCTGCTATCAAAACATGTTAAATGATGATAACAATAAGGTTGTAAATTAACTGAACGTGCAATCTTGTTTTAGATATTCGTATTTCATTCGAAATTATTTAAATTGGACACTGATCAAACATATCTATACCACTTGATGACCATTATAATTGCTACTAGCTCAACTTACCCATAAACCGCGTGGTGCAATGCAGTGAACCCTTGTTCATCCTTCGTAAGAAAAAGTGCAATTATAGCAAAAACGTTACACGAAGAACCATATATGGCAATTACGCAAAGTGACGGAAATAAACTTTGTCCTCTGTTTGTTTTGACTTCACAGAATGTCAAGTTAGTTATTCCAATAGACTTTAAATGGCACTTGCAATGAAGACACAGTAATATAGGCTTCAAAGTGCCCTATCATTAGTTGTTAACATTCTAGTTACCGTGCAGGTTGAGAGGTGTTTTCAGTTATTGGCTTGTATCTCTCTCGTTACGCATCAGACACCCATAACCTATATATCAATAGAAAGCTTATAAAATGCTGCAACTGATAGTTTTATTCGTTTTGTAGAACTAATTTTGCTAGGCGAATATAAGCCTGGTGTTTCGAACCCTTACTCCTCACTTCAAGAAGTCCCAAGTCACCTAACTTTAAATTTACTGGATCAGATGTCTACTTATCAGTTTCAGCACTGTTTGTTTTCATATAACGTGTCAGGGAATTTCAATTAGACGCGTTATAATTTTTTAAGAGATAATTGTTGAAAATTGCGTGCTTTCAAAGCGAAGAAATGACATCGCCTTAAAAAAGTATTTAGAATTCCATGATACGTTCTGAGTCTCGAGCTATGTTTCTGTCACTCTGCCAAACTTGGAGACAATACACAAATAATTGAAAGACCTTGCGTTCCGTTACCTTAAATCTTGCTCTTGAATATTCGCTTTTTGTTTGTATTCTTTGTTGACCAAGCGCAACATTTGTTCCGATGTTTGTGATTTGGCATCATCGCAAAAGTAAAACTAGAACAATACTTACAATGTAACTACAAACTTTACAACTATATCACTCTATATGAAGATGAAACTTTAAATCTTAAGCTATGCATATGAACGACACGACGCTCACTCGGTACGCGTGATTAGTTTTACTGCAAGCGCGAACCTGACTGCGTCAATATTTGTCAACCACAGAAGGCGCGAGCAGCACAATTTACTTCCGGTAAAAATTCTCCATTGTGATATCTCGGTTAATATTTAAGGCATCTTAAAATTTATTTTTGTATATTAAAGTTCTTCTCTTAAACTATTTATTACAATGAAAATCTCAATTTTGACAATTTCTTCGGTTTCAACCTGCACGGTTCTCTACCAACATACAAGTAGTAACGTTTTAAATGCAACTTGCATTGTACTTACCCAATTATAGAATCATGAAGTACAAAACACTTTTCTACATTTAATTCACTATTCTCAACGGCCACTTGCCACCTTCATAATTCATAATGGGGGTCCATTACTATCAAAGTGTAAGAATCGAAAAAAGTTGTACGTCGTCGCTTGCGCGATGCTTATGGCTCACCCAAACTCATGATTACAACTCACGCTCAGTGGGTGAATGAGTTCGTTCTTTTCACTTAAGCAAAGTGTTTTGCACTTCAGGATATATTTAATAAGCACATGTTTGTATACTTAAAACAATGAACTATTATATATTTGCTAATGCAAGCCACATTTATAAGTGAGAAACAATTCCAGGAACTACTACAATAAATTGATATATTTTTATAACATGCGAATGCACATTTTGGCATTGTCTTGATTTAGAAGGGGCTTACATAAAGTTATTTTAATCTGCACTCAACTTTAGCGCCGGGTGTGACGTTGAGCGAGAGAAAACACTAATCAATATTATATATATATATGTCTGAGACGGTGGATAAGTGATTGCAAAATGTTACGTTGACAATATCTACTAATCTAGATGTGCACTGAAAAGCTGACGTTTCTATGCTATAATAGTTATTAATAGTACGACATGTTTTATCAAAAGTAGGACGATCATTCGCAAAAAGATTTCAATTTTAGACGTCAATGAGGACAGGTGGTTAATAAATACAAATCGATGTTGGCTTCAATTTCGACTGAATTGTCTTAATATGTATGCAGATAAATAATTGGTTCATTTATCTGCGGCTGAATGAAGCGAAGCGGACTGCCAAGTAGCTGATAAATGGTTGCCTGAATTCCCCTGTGAGCACATTGATTTGTTACATTCTCAAGTGCCAGATTGTAGTTTGCATATTTGTTTTAAGCAAAGTGATAAATTTGAATCAGTCATTGTGGTCTCATTTCAGTGAGTAACCTTTAAGTTTTTCCTCCCTCAACTTTGTGTAGCAGTTTTGGATTCAGTTGTGGTGTATTCTTATGGAATTAAACGGGCTCTGCATGTGACCACTCTGCTAGACCCGAACCGCAATACAGTTGTTGCTGCAAGTTATTGCGGGAGGGGAGTTCAGGAATTACTACAGTAGTGAGGTATTCTGATTTCTTACACAACCTTTATGGATGAATGCATGCGGATGACCCCCGTCCCCTGAATAGAACATGCATACTACATATTAAGCTTGATTTACAAACAACTTCCAAAGCTTTGAAAATAATTCCGGAGTATTCTTTCACACACACATTTGCAACTGGTTCCGGTGTATTTTTGCGATATCTAGGAAATTGTGTATCCATAGATTTTGTATTGACTAGTTATACACCAAAACGAAGGGAACGTTGCCTTTACATTTATCTAAAAGGTTCCAAGAAATAAGATAAACATTGGCTACTGTAACTTATTAAATCACCATTTGTTTTTGTCTCAAAACCAACTTGTATATAAAATATTTGGAGAAGCTAGAAGTTGTTTGTAAATCACTATATTGCATAATATAATAGTATTAATTGTAGTACAAATTAATTAAAAAGTTCTCCATGATTTAAGTTGTATAGGACACAAAAAGTGGTAGAAAATCATAGTTCAAACCTGTAAGTCCTTATTGGCTCCTAAATATAGCAGATGTTTCACAATTGAAGTCCTTCCCTGATGACTAGCACTGTGTAGAGCAGATTTATGTCCATGCATTTCATCAATCTGTTGATAAATTAAAAAACACATAGTTGGTCTACATTATCATGTTGGAAGAAAAAAATACATGAAGATGGTAGCATTTTATGGACTCTAGGAGTTTGGTGTATGTTTGATTCATTCATTCATTCACATTTATTTTGTTATTTAAATCTTTATAGTTTTTTTATTGTATTTACATGTGAGTATAGCAATTAATGAAATAAATAACAATATAATACTGGAAATTTAAAAGCAGTTCCACATTACTGTACTTAGAAATAAATATTGATATTAAAAGTAATAGAGTGGCTAGGAGACCCCAGGAAACCTTAGGGCTTATATTGAAAGGGTCTCCTAATATCTAATAAATTATAAAGGACAAAACAGGACAGAATGAGCGAGAGTGATATACTCATTATAGTTTTGATTGTTTAGAACTATTCTGTTAATATAATTATAGTCTGTGCAAAAGACAACAATAAAGATACTTCGACTGTCTGCTCCCATGGAATTTCTGATTGATAATTTGTATAAAATAAAAGACTAAAAAAAAAATTGTTGAAAATGTTCCAAGGTATTTTTGCGATTAAGAACCACTTTCGAGGATCCGCCTCACGCGTTTATATTTGTTATTCCCAATTGTTCCAACGAAGGTATAGATGCGGTGAGGTAATCAGTATTGAACATCAGACATTAGAATTATGGAAAGCGTTGATGTTCCTTAATTGTGCGCAATTCAGTTGACTGTATTGTCTGGGTGGAAGAAGTAGTTTCAGTCATATCGATGAACGCAGTGCACATATACATTGTTTCTTCGACTGATCATGATCGTATCCGACAAGTGTTTTTGTTTAACCTTGGCGGGTTAGCGTATCCGGTTACTTTAACTGTGTCAGCAAATTCTTTCATTTCTCATTTTTCACTAAGTTCTGCGAGCACAATGCTTTCCACTTTCTTCCAGGTTTGTATATTGGATTCATCATAGAACTAATGATGTTCATTCCCATGCTTTAGCTATATATTGTACCAGATTCTACTCGTTGCTATCTCATTGACAACTTCTTCGTTGCAACGGACGTCGAATCACATATTCCTTGAAAACAGTTACCATTTTCACCAATCAGCTCCACGAGAGATCTTTTCAGTGCTAAAATATAAATAAAATGGCAAAAATGGGCCCACCATGTTCTACAAATGAGGGCCTGATCATAAGTCGAACAAGTTTATTTTAAATTAGATATAATTTATGACAGAAAAGCGATTGTCATTAAGTTTTTAAATATATTGACTCTTTCTGGAATTAAAAAAGTTTATGAGGCAACATATAGCACAATTGTGTGTTTTACACACGCTCAATCAAAACAAAAACAGTATAGCACGCATTGTAATAATAATAATAATAATAATAATAATTTATTCACTTGCTATAGCGCGTTTTAACATAAAAATTAATGATCAAATGCGCTTTACAATATTAAAAATTAACTACACTAGATAAAGAACGATAATAATAATTTCTAGGCCTATAAATAGAAAATATAAATAACAACAACAGAGTAAATATTAAAACTGCTTAAATCTACTTAAAGGCTAACCTAAAAAGATGTGTTTTTACATGTTTCTTAAAAGCACCAAGTGATTTGATTTCACGGATGTGCGCAGGAAGGCTGTTCCACAGCGTAGGTGCGGCAGCGTAAAAAGAACGAGCGCCTCAAGTTGTGAGCATGCGCCCCTTTGGACGCATGTGTGATTCGATCCCAATGCATAAGCAGCACAGGACCTAATGCTGACTAAATTACTGATATTGTATTGTAAAAGGTAAAACTATGTTAATCATTATTGTACCATGCATTTTGTTAAATTAATAGAAGCAGTATTAAGATTCTGCAATAATATTATTATCATTGACATGAGATTTATAGTTCAATCAGTATATATATGCCGTCAATACCTTCTCAGGATAAGCTTCTAGAATATCCTTGACTATGGAAAGGTTTCCATTTGATGCAGCACTAACAAGACGTGTCCCAGGATCTACAATTCCTTCACTAATTTGGCTCATAATATCTTGCATTTTGAACGCATTCAATTTCATCTCTATCCTGTTAAATGTAAAACATATATAACGAATTATTCATAAAATGTTTACGGCAATCGTGCAAGGTCAACAACAACACAAGTACTGTTGTTGATTCAAAGGATCACTTATGAAACGTTTTTTACATCATCTAGATCAGCTGTGGTCGTTCCTAATTTCAGTAGGCGCAGGCAATCGCTTATTTGCCGTGCAGAAGGCAAGGGTTAGAAAAAGATGTAGCAATATCATGAAATATTCGATATTATTTTTATAGTAATATTATCCACCTCTATACTTGGAATGCACGAAGTTCACATAATGAATTCTAAAAAAAGGCTGAAATACAATTATTTTTACTAAAACTGGTAACTGGACAACGGATGTTACAAAAGTAAATTCAAGTAGCTTGCAACGTCTTAAATGAACAAAATGGCCTTGAAAACATCAATTTCGTGCTTATGCTGCGAAATGAGGTTGCAATAATCAAAACAATGATTAATTAGAAAATTGTATAAGTCTTTTCCATTCATCATGTAGGCTTGTGGATATCAGATGCACATCGACAGAACTACAAGCTTGAAAATTAAATGAAATATTATGAAAAGAAAGCTGTATTCCGTCTCCCAACTATCTGTTACTTACACTTTCTTTCCCATCATGCTAGCAAGTTGCAGGCTACTCAAACCTAATTTGTTGCACACCGTAGTGTCGATAGTGCTTGATTGAAGAAGTATGTCGACAACATCGTCCTTTTCTTTCAATATAGCATCATGCAATGGTGTATCCCCGTTAGCATCCTGAAAACAAAGATATCTATTACTACTGTGAGGTGGGTTGTAAACCAAAACCACGACCAAAATAAGTCATACTATTGCCAATTTTCAAAGACGTTTGATATACCTGTAAATTGATATCAACACCGTCCCAATGTACTAAAAATGCAACTGCTGAGGTGTTATCTTCGTTGACTGCTAGGTGCAGAGGAGATGATTTGTTCTTGACATCTATTGCGTTGGGATTCGCTCCAGCTTTGAGCAATATCTGCACCGTCCTTCCACTTTTATCGCTGTTCAAATAAGGAAATCAGAATCATCATCATTATTATCCTAATCATTATTATCATCACGAACACCACAATGAACAACACTCGCTTAATTTGTATTTTAAATTTTTGCATGGTTAACAATTTGACTATGTTCGGGTTTCATAACTAAAATTGGCATGCTATTGTCGCAATTGCAAATAATATGATAAATTAGGTCAATTTGATAACTTGTAAAGACTTAATTAAATGTAATCAGTACATTACGATATTACAGTATTTAATGGAAAATAATATAAAAAATAAATTAAATTGGTGATAACTAACTATGACGAATTGCGGTTTTACGTTTAGCATTTTTATAACTTAGCAATTAGTACATATAATCAAACTTGAGGTGTATCAGTCAAGTTCATATATTTTGCTTTAATTTTAGTTGCTTTATTTCAATTCTAAAGCTTTTACTATAGAAACATGTGTATTAATAAAGAGTTGATATTGGAAGGGTTTGAAAATATTTTCTAAATATTAAGTACATTGCCGAGTTGAAATTGACATCACGGATAAAGTTAACTAGAACACAATAATAACCAGTTAAACTTGAGTTAGATAGTTTAAACGAACAGAAACTGGGTACTTCTTTTTTGAAAGTTCTGGAAGGCAACAAATATACAAGTTGACCCACCACCCAAGATACGAAAAGATGTAAAGTAAATGTATTTATTATATGGCTAGGTAATTTCGCGCACTGTGATTGGTCAATTTCAGATCCGTAAGTTGCCGTACGGACCTCTAGCTCTCGAGCGGCTGTCATTTGTTTATGTTTACACTTTTTTGGTTGCTCCGAATTATTAAAAACGCCATACAATAAATATCTTATTAGCCTCGTTTGCTCGATCCGCGTACGGTAAGTTATGGATCCTTGTTTTTTCCTTCTCTTTTTATGGCCTGCGAGCTTTGCTCTTGGGCCATAAAAGGAAGAAAAAAACTCGGTCAATAACTTACTGTACGTACTTCGCACTCGGCTAATATGAGGTATATATGGTTTATCAGTTCCGACGCTTAGCTTTTGTTTCTGTAACATAAAAGTACTACTCCTCCTCCCTGGATAGGATACTTAGTCCATCGAAGGGTAATCTCCAGGTTAGGCAGTCAATAATTTGCTAGGTACCCAGTTGAAAATAACTATTTATCAGAAATGATAATTTAAAAATATTTTAGATAGACTAAAACATTACAGATTTATTTATACAACTCGTATACTATTTATGCCACTTAGCACAACTAGCCTTTATCTACACCATTATCCACGAGGGCTCTTTTGTCTATGATTTTGTTAGCTTAAAATCCCTAATCGACCAGCTAAATTATAGAAAACATACTAAAGTCAAGTTGGAAATTTACTTCGAGATCTTCAAATAATGGACTAAATGTTGAAAGTAACACAACGTGTTGTATTCTTCTTCATAACATATAGTAGCAAGACAAATTAAGTATGTAGTATTGTTTTAAAATAGTATGCTATAATAGTCTTTATATGATGTAAATAAACCATTCATATAATTACCCGTATGCAGCATGGTGCAGAGCGGTATAACCTTGTTCATCCTTAAATTTTAAAAAATGCAATTTCTTAGAATTACAGTACTTCTTTGGGTATCATATGAATACATGTAATATTAACGTTTTATAGGCAGCAAATATGATTACATTCTAGTTGACTTTTTAATGCGAAGCCTCGTATATATGCACAGCGTTATATTAGTACAACTTGCAAAAATATTTTTAATTCATGTGCAGTATATCAGTGCATAGCTGTTTCGAATGAGGTTTTGGTTGCATGATTAGATTGAGTAGCTAAGTTAGCATGTTAAATCACCCTTAAGCGTAATTAAATTCAACTGTAGATCATTCATGATGAAAAATCCTCCCTCTAATAATTCATTTTTCATGCTTCCAATCATACTTCCACACTAGAGTAAAAACGAATGAAATTAACAGCAAATTAAAGTTATCTAGGCCTTGAAAGATTTGTTACCGTAATAGAAATAAAGAAACAACGTCCTATTTACCTTTCAATACACTCGCCCAAAAAAAGTGTTTATTAAGCCCTGACATGCGGTTGTTTTGTCCTATGTTCGGTCATGTTGTGATCGTATGAACTCCCGAACCAACATATTTGAGAATCAAAAGTACGTATTCCCTACATGTCATAGTATATTGTAATTAAATTGTAATGTAAAATGTTATTGAAAAATGTAAGCATGAAACTGTCTTGAAGTTAGAACATTTTGAACGGCTGCTCTACAGTCGGCATACGACATCAACCAACAGAATTAATGTTTAGAGTTTGTTTGTTGGATCAAAGTTTGGCACCTTACTTTGTATACATCAGTGAGTAAGTCAAATTAAGGATATATCAACTGAAAGTTGATGTGTTATGTTCTTCGCCGTGAGGGTGGAAGGTTTGAGCTAATATTTTGAGATCTAGCCCTTCGTCATA
Organism: Epizoanthus scotinus; assembly: GCA_024757865.1. Taxonomy (NCBI): domain Eukaryota; kingdom Metazoa; phylum Cnidaria; class Anthozoa; order Zoantharia; family Epizoanthidae; genus Epizoanthus; species Epizoanthus scotinus. The sequence continues at coordinate 497 of JANUFV010194851.1, read as the reverse complement.
TCAAAAGAGGAAGTTTGTCAGAAAGCAACACATCACAGTAATTGTATACTTATAAATAAAAATAATAAGAATAAGTATATATAAAGTAAAAGAGTATATATGTTGACCATTTATATATAAATTATATTGTTACCTTTAACTCCTTGTCAGCTTCTTTACTAAGAAGGTAAGTGACAACATCTGAATTTCCACGATGGCACGCGTGTTGCAAGAGCGTTTTGTCATCACTTGTTTTATTAATCTATAAATATATTCCGAACATTAAGTTAAAATATGCAATTAATTGAATAGATCCATTTTCAAATAATGAAACAACTGCTATTAATATACACCTTGTAAATATTTTCCAAATATAAGTTATGAATATTACAAAAATAGCTGCATATGATCAAGAATTTGATTGAGTCGCAGGAGATGTCGCATCCTCGGAGACCCAGGGGCGGATCGTCGGGCGAGCGGAAAAGCAGGGCGGCGCGAAAGAGAGGGGTTTCAAGTAA
>JANUFV010194629.1:0-12366 GCA_024757865.1 Epizoanthus scotinus | reverse complement strand
CAGCTCTGGCAAAGGGGAGGGTCAACATTTTTCATGCCTGTTGATATGAGGGGGTGCTAGTTACATATTTTTAGGCCTTTTGACTTTGTATTCCACCTTCCATCCCCTGCTAATTTATGTCCCTTAAAGCAGTTATCTAAAGTTTTGTTTATGGCAAAAAGGGAAGAAATGTTATCATTATATCATTCAAATAATATGCACATTATTATTTGATTGGTTAGATAAAATAATCGATATTATTTGTTTCAGGAAACAAATACTCATGCTTTATAGCTGTATCAGTTACCAATGTAAATATCAATATTCATTGTTGACTGGTTTCTCTGTGGAAGAGTTCTTTGTTACCCTTAAGAAAAACATTTCTCTAAGCTGACCTACAATGTTCGTAAAGGTTACTAAACTGTTCAAGCCTGCATGGAAATCTTGCCAAAGCATTACATTAACCTTACCAGGGATGTAGCAAAGATTTCAATCAGGTGTAAATTTGACTACTATAGATGGGTAATTGAGCACCAAAGGTGTGGGCTCTTAGTGGGGTCTGGGGGCATGTATGTTTTCTCAGGCAGTAAAATTGTCGCTCCAGTTGGTTATTTTTGCCAGCTTCTGGCTTCATCCCTGCATAACAAATATACTCTCTCTGTACTATATAGAGTCAGGGTGCAGGTGGTAGAGACCAAATATTATTGGGAAAGGCTTAACCTGGGTGAAAGGAAACATCTCAACTCAGGTTTTGCACTACTGAAATTGGAGGAACCAGTAACATTTCATACTTTCTTACAGAACCACAATTACTAAAGTTTAACACAGGGTTCTTCCTCATAGGTCAGAGCAAAATCCCAGGACTTTTTCCAAGAAATCTCAAAGTCTGTAGGGCTTCTTCAAGTACTTGGTACAAGGGAAAAATTTGCCTTGTACTCCCCCCCCCCCCCTCTGATAGTGACTGCCATACACATTTGCCCTTGCCGATTCGGCAATCCTTAAGTTTAACAAAAGTTTGTCCATTGTTTTATCAGCCCACAATCAAAAGGATAAATGACTATTTTCTTCAAGCTATCCTGCAAATAATGGAAACTCAAAATTCAAGGAATTTTTCAGGACCTTGTAAAAAACGGAATTCCAGGATTGAAAAAAATGTCCCAAAGTCAAGGATTTCCAGGACGTGTATTGACCCTGGTAACAATATCTTCTCAATCCAGGGTTCGCACAGGATTATAAGAACAAAATGCAAGGACTTTCAAGGACTTCAAACCCTTTTTCAAGGGCCAAATATTGTCTTAAGCACAAGGCCTAACTAAAAATTATGTACTAATGTTACACTATCAACTCACTTTCCCCTTACATTAAACATACCGGTAATTTCGACAGGATAAACTTTGTACATACAACTGTACTATCTGAAAACTTTTCAGGTAGTTTTCAAAACTTTGAATTCTTGTCAACCAAATTCAAGGACTTCGATGAACTGTGCAAATTCTGTCAATCATGAATTACACATCATTACACCCTGCTTCCACACTACACATTAAAAAATATGTCACCTTTTCCCCTCAATCATTAATTTATTTCACGAATGCTGTAACAGCTCCAGTATAATATGTGCAACACACTGTTGTTTCACAAAGACAGTTACTATGAAACACTAGCTATTACAAGTAGTGTACATCAACAGTAATATTTGAGAACTTCATTAACAAGGGCATAAAAAATGGAATATTTAACACTAAAAGTGAAAAATGACTGAAAAATAATAGCAATTGACAACTCTACCTACACATGTCAACAAGATTTACAGAAACTGCCAGCTATAGCCCAATTTCATTAATTCAATTGAAATGTGTATTTATTTAGTTACATAGTCAGAAATTTCCCAGAAATATCTTTAGACTTCCTCATGGAGTTAATCAGTTCCATAGTATAAAGCCATTCATGCAGCTAAATAACTGTTTTTATACAATACAATGTACTGCTTCTCATTATAAAGTCAAATACACCAATTTTCATCCAAAATGAGCAAACATAGGCAACATAATTTTGTTAAATTAGTATTTATTATAACTCAAAATGAATTGTGTGTGTAACAAATAATGATTTAGGACAAGAGGACAAAGACAACTTGATAGGATAAGTTCTTTCACCCTCAAGCATTGTCTGTAAGGACAATTTAAATGTTGACATGAATATAAAAAATTATAACTGATCATACCAACTGAATGTATTCAATGTTTTAAAAGTCTAAATGTGCAGCAAAGAAATCCGAAAGCTAACACTTCCATTACCCAAATTGTATTTTAATCATAAAATTATAATGCTTGTCTGGTTTGGAGTTTGGTGTACTGGCCTCACAGTTCAGATCACTAATTTTGGGTTGTCAATAGGTTTTCACATAACTGGCCCATTCTGCAAAGTAATATCAATGAAAATACCTTTAATAGAGATTCCTATTTCGTTTACATGTATGTTATAGTACTAAGCTAGAGTAGACAGCAAACTCCACAGTCTACTGCCTACATTTGACAATGCAGCTACAAAATCATTCATTTCTTGGCAAGTAGAATCTCTCAAGGTCATTATTTTTCACAGAATGAAAGAGATGGCCAATTTGTTCAAAGAATAGCACCATACAGTAGACACATCAACGTGTATCCACTGGATAAGGATTTATCTGCTAAATAGCACTACCACTCTTTGAGAAACTGGGGCCTGAGGCCATGTTAGAGGCGTATGCATGTCCCTTGTCTAAATTTTAAAACTAGAGTAGTCATGTCACCAAAATGGCAGCATGTTCCTGTCTGAATTTCATTCAATGCCATCAGTGTTGTATTGTAATATTATGGTGGAGTCATGTCAGTCTTCGTCATTTCATTCTGATTTTTACTGCTGTTTCAATGCTGTGTTGCTTGTCAGAATTGACTCTAACTGAGCCCCAGGCCTGAACTCAAAACATTCTTGAACATTCTTAGTCTTGCATTAATAAGAGTAATCTAGCTATTCTGCTTATGGTAATATAATTCATATCAGTGTTCTACACCAAAATAGCTCCCAAATAAATGTGTACACACATTATTCCAGCTATAATAATTATTCCAGCTATAATAATTATTCCATTTCCACAAAAGTTTGAAATGAATACACCTAATGTTTGCAATTTAATACAAAGGGAAATCTGGCAGAGAAATTATGAATAAGTTTGTTTACACTGTTCAATCATCATTTTTGGTAATAGAACTGTTAATATTAAAGAGTTCTTTAACTGCTAGAAAGGCATACCAGGTATTATGATTTATCACCATACATTTTTTATTGTGCCGGCACGACGTGGTGACCCAAATTATCCACTCTTGGTGGTGAGGATAAGGGCGACAATCAAACCATACAGCCCCAAAACTTCTGCGAAGATAAGGATAAGAATCATGCCAACAAACAGGCGGGGCTGCTGTGCAGTGCCACGGACACCTGAATCGCCAACAATACCAATTGCAAATCCGGCAGCTAGACCACTCAAGCCAACGCTCAAACCAGCTCCGAGATCCAGGAAGCTCCTGAAACATAAGGTAGTTATAATTGACTCACATGGATCAAGCTTATTGTTTTGGGACAAATCAAAGCATACCATCTCTACATTTTCCCAAAAGGACTATAATATTTAGAACTTTGTCATGTAAGAACTGGAAACAAACAGTAACATAACAAATAGAAAGTTAATTATTTGATTGATTTATGTCAACGTACACAAAATATATTTCTTTACTACTATTGAAAACATGTACACACTCAGTGTTTGAACTAAGAGCCAGGTCTCCATTTTTTTACCCAACAACTTTTGTTGTCACGGCATATGCAATGTATTAAAACAAGGATAACCTAGGATGTAGCTAAGGTTTCAAACAGGCAGAAAATTGACTGCTGTAGGCAGGTAATTGAGCACCAAACATGTGAGCTTCTGGTAGGGTCTGGGGCATATATGTTTTTCTAACCCAGAAAAACTGTTGCTCCAGCCAGTTATTTTTTGCCAGCTATCGGCTTCTGATCAGTGTACATCTCTGATAACATTATAACCTACACAAACACTACGGCACTTTTTTTATTCTCACAGTTCATTACTAAACAATGGGGTTTGGAGTGCAAGTTTGGTCTGGGATAGAATTGGTGTTTGAAAGTCATGTTTGCTTGAGGGGGTTTGCCTAACTGTAACCCCACTAATTATTGTAGAACAAACTATATGGCTAACTCATGTCACAACTTGAGATTCAAGTTTTTGTCTAAGATTCTTTAATGACTACAGAGTTGACAATGTTTATTGAATGATAACCGACTGTAACTTTATTTGGCATGGCGTAGCACAATGTTTACACCCAGCCTTATACAATTTAAAAAATACATTTTGATTTTGTGTTCATGGGAGCACTGTCATTATAATTTTAAATTATTTGTTTGAAGTAACTCAATTAAAATGTATTTGATTTTTTTTAAATTTTGAAATGTTCTAGGGTGTTTGTTTGAACACCTATTTAATATTGCCACTCTTCTCAACTGAATAGACAGTTCTTCTTTAGCAAAATTTGAGTTGAACACCTTAAAATTTACCAAGAAATTAAACAAAAAAATACAATACATGTATACAGTTCTTTGTCACTGTATAAACAGAATTACATAATATATTATTAACAAAATATTTGTCCGCCTTCACAAAAACACTGGATATAAGCGGAATATAGGTGCCTCTCGGAAGCAACACAACAGGTGACATGAAATCAAGACTATTTGTTCAACTTCCTGGCCCCAGAACACTCTCCAATGTCAAATTCCTTACCCCTGAGCATATTAGCCTATCAAATGCATGTGGGTTGCTGGGGCGATGTTGAGGTTCAATTTGATCAGTACATCAGGACTATTGCACTGATCATGTAAAGAGGATTTAGAATTCTGTGGCTGAAGTTAATATACCAAACAAACCCGACCATTTGCCAACATAGAAATTATATCATTTTCCCCCTTATCACTGACAGTGATATAAAAAAATTGAACTCGATCAATTTGCTGTCCAGTACCCAAGAACAAACCTAACATAACCTAGAATTAATTATCACCAACAAATTACTTAGAAACATGGTGCTTGTGAAAGAATTCAAATGGAATGCACAAGTTTTAGTTGGACGTAGCAACAGGTAACTTCATACACAATACAATTGTACTGAAATTTGCATATAACTAAACAAATATAACTAAATAATTCTGAGCAAATTCAATACCAAATAAGTTTCTAAACTTAGAAATAAACACCATATGTGTGAAGAGAAATATGTTGACCATCCTTATTTTCTAAAAAGAATAAAAATTTTCATATACTCACTTGAACATGCTGTAACCGTTGGGTTTCACTGTAATAAACGAGAAATGAAACTTAATCAATTGAAAATTTACACCCGCGTCATTGCGCCCGTGACGTAAATCGGAATGGTCAAACAACTTGAATACTTCCATGTCACATGCATAGTAGTGTGATAGGTAGAGTGGTTTTTATTATACGAAGCGCACACTAGACATTTAGACGAATTTTTAGATTAATATATTACTTGTGAGTTGTGTGGTATTTAACTCCACAATGAATAAAAATATATTTTACTGACATGTAGTGCTTCACAGTTCACCTGTTTCTTCACCGATGTGAACTTACTTGATGTTCCAATAAGAACTGCCACGACGAGACCATAAATGGCGATGATACCGGCCATAACAACTGGAATAATAGACTTCATGATCAATTCTGGTCTCATCACACTCATGGCAGCGATTCCTGTACCACTTTTCGCCGTCCCATACGCTGCTCCTAAAGCTGTATCAAAGAAAAAATCAACGCCATTTTACCGAAGTCATTTTGACGACCTCTCGAGCCATGACACATCCTCTATAAAAGTTCAATCAAGTTTCTATCAAACTTACCACTAAAAACCATCGCAGCTGTGGCGCCCATAACGCCGAAAAAGTGTACATAGATTGGCTCTTCTACTGCCATTTTTCAAGAACTAAATATAACGTTCCCAAACCTAGATATGTTCTCCCACCGACAGCTGGTGTTCTTCTTCCCAAGATGGCGACCACGAGTGAGATCACGAGACTAACACGATCTTGTGTTACTTCTTGCTATCGGAAACAGTCGGCATACTTCGGCTCAACTCGGCAGTCTTCGTAGTTACGCGATATAAAGTGTGATGTCATCAGAGGGAGTGGTTACTTAGTAGAAAGTAACAAGATGGCGGACAATCACAATATGAAATAGAAGTGAAATGAAAGGAAAGTGAAGATATAAACAACAAGGGTAGCAAGATGTGAGGATTACAAGCAGTTTTATGCATGTGGCGACTTTACCAGTAATCGTAAGATACCAATGGCCTGGTTAGGGCGAATGACCTTGTCACGATCGCAAGATCTGGGAAAAGGGAGAGTTATGTTTTTCTCGAATTTTGTGGGAAATAACACGAACAAGTTGAACTTAAAGAATATTCTAGTGTGCAGAGGTAAGACATTTAGACTCAGGAAATTAGTAACTGTTAAATTGATGTATCACTGCACTATGTCATCAAATTTTGATCAACGTATATTACTGAATCTAAATCTAAATAATTATGTAATGACTGCAGATATCCCAGCCCGGGGTACACAATCATTTTTAAAATCAATGAAACAGATATTAATTAGCTGTCACTATCACTATATCCCGGGCAGTCTGTGAGACCTAGCCCATAATGACCTGTAATATTTCAGCTCAGTTAGGAATAGGGTTACTGTGGGGCGTTATGATTATGCTTAGAGCATTATGAGCTCGGCCTCCTAGACTGCCAGTGGGTTATAGAACCATCCCAGATAGTCAATGACAGTTGATAACATTTGGTAATAATTGATATCAGTCAATCGATTGTTATTGGAAATTGATGACCAGTCAATGAAATGAAATTGTTCTTAGTTACATACACATCATAGCACCCCTCTTCCACCCACTTTTAACATGCTCTGCAGCTCTGCAGTCCCTGGTATTTCTTAAAATTTATAGGTAAATTACTAAAGCTTTAACCAAATCTACACACACAAAAAATTGTATTTTAAACTTTCATTCATAATTTTGTATGAAATAATTAAATTTAAACTTTCATTCATTTTTCAGGTTGTCATTTGAGACAAGGACAGAGAGAATCGACGCACAACCAAAGCTGGCAGTGGAAATCTCATCTTAGTTACAAAGTTGTGAGAATGTGTAGTTCATCTTCTAATGACAAAGATGATGGGAAGTCTAGCAAGATAACTTTAAGCACAACAGGGATATCTGGCTTAAAAGAACCGGAATTACCAAATTTTAAATGTAATTATATTTTAAAGGTTTTTCAATAATTAATAATTTCTTGCTATTCTGGATTCATACATGTACATGCCAAGCAAACCCTCCTATCCCTTGCTGGAGCCTCACACACTCTGAGGGCACCTCCATCGCACACTTTGAGGGCACCTCCATCGCACACTTTGAGGGCACCTCTAGCACAATTCTAATGAATATTAATTTGATAAAATATTCCTAAATTTCCTGTATTCTTATCCACCTCAAGTTTTCTCTCTTTTATAGGGACCAGTCATTATTTATACAAGAGGGATGTAAATAATATACTCAAAAGATAAAATAGTTTGTGCCACCTGCCTTCAGAACCAACAATTTAAAGTAACCCCCTCATCCAATAAAAAGTCTTGTTTCTTTACACTAAACATTGTAAGAGATAATTCAGTTCTGAAGTTATGTAGTGTTGATATGAATGTACTATACCAGAATGCTTTGGTGTTTTTATCCCATAATACACCATTCATCTTGATGAAAAACCAGTTAATATATTTATGTTGATTATTTTGTATGTACAATGTATAATAATTATTACAATGATAGAAGAACAATTTTCTCTACTTTAATATGTATATCAGGTCTGGCAATTATGACAATCACTTAACTGATTAATGTTAATTATTTTCCTTTACTTGTTTCTTTCAGCTATCTCTCACAAATACAAAACATACTACAAGCCGGTTGTGGTGGACATTGATTTTAATAAGAAGTACTATGATAACACATTTATTTCAGCAACTAGGGCCATGAGTGATTACCTATTGAAACCAAGGTAACTTATTAGGCCTGCACACAGTGTGGAAATGCTGAGTTGGAATTATTCAAAGATGAGGGAAGGGTGGGTGATTAAGGTTAGGGTGGAGGAGAGAGGGAGGGAGGGCAGGGGCCGAGGGCAGGAAGGAGAGCAGAGAGTGCAAGGAGGGAGGACAGGGAGGTAGGGGATGGCGAGAGGAGTGAGTGAGGGAAGCCGAAGGGAGGTATAAAATAAATGCTTCTTAAGACATATTATAGTTTTGTAAGGATTACCGGTTCATACATGTACAGTACATGTTTGGTGTTCTATGATTTGTTAAAACTAATGATTTTGTTTTTCATTTTGTTTTTTAATTGTTGTTTGTTTCCTTTTTTTTGTTTTTGTACAGGTTTTCCCTTGTTTCTTGTTTTTTGTTTTATTTACATTTTGTTTTGTCTTTTTTATATATATATGGTGCTATTAAATAGTAGAAATAATTCTATATTAATTATGATTTGTAGTAAATTATTATTATTTGTTAGTGGTTAGAAACTCGAAGAGTAACTATTTTAATTTATAGCATTGATATTATTATTGTTGCAGTGACCTTGAAAATCTGAGAAAAACAGCAGTTCGTAGTGCATACAGTGACACAGATGTTGCAAGAGATGTGTTCTACCTGAGATCTGAGGTTGAGTCAAGGTACATATCATTAAATATTGTATTTCAATAATGAAAGAATTTCTTCCTGTGGGTTTCAGTGACAGATCTTAAAAATAATTGCAATGCTTAACATAATCAGCCAATTCTCAATTTTGGCCCAACATCATTATTCAACAAGAAATTGAATGTAAAGTACTTATAATCACTGACTGGTAAGATCAGAGGCTCCAGTTCACTTTGTACTGTTCAAAGATACACAGAGCTGTCCTTGAGATTGGCTGTGTGTGTGTGCACAGGTCCTCAAAGTCCTTGAAAGCCCTTGCATTTGGTTGATAAGAATTCAAGGCCTTAACAACCTTGACAAACTTCTTAGGGAGCATTCATAATTTCTGAGTGGGGTGGGAGCCATGGAGATTTTAAGGGGAGGGTAGCCATTTTATCTGTCGATATTGGGCATACGTGTACATATAAAACAATTATAGGTTTCAGTAGGGGAGGGCAAAGGTTTCAGTAGGGGAAGGCACCAAAAAAATATTATAATTTTAAAATGTAGAATCTTCATAGCCCCCCACCCCCACCCCACCCATAAATTATGAATGCTCCCTTCCTATTGGGTCGGTGTTTTGTTGATCACTTCAGTTCAAGTGAGAATTCCCTCAAGAACTGTTTCTTTATTATTCTCATATTGCATAGTGGTGATACATATTAATCTTAAATGGGACAACAACCCCCTATTGTAATTGAAAGAGATCTATTTTAAAATAAATTATATGCCCTTATTAGTCTTCATAAAAATCATTAATAATAATATTATTTATTGTTTTTGCAAGTTTTAAGCCCTCCAAAAGTTCACAAATCTATAGCTACTAACAATAAACATATTACTGTTGTGTTGAGGGCAATACATTGGTACTTTGTCTAGAATTGATTTATAAAAAGCATTTTTTCAGAGCCTATGAAGTGTGGGGGAGTCCAGAAGCATTACATAAGGAAATTGAAAAGAGAAAAATGGCTATGGAAGAAGATGAACGCTACAGAAAAGGTTGATTGCACTTGCATTGGAATTATATCAAGGACCTTATACTAGTAGCTACATGTAGGATGGTATCAGCTACATTTGATGACTGCTAAAATTCTGCTTTCTCATGTTCTGTATTCTTTTGTGTATCACCCATTCAATTTTTTTCCCTATTTTAAAATTAAAATCAATTCAAATAAGATAATTATGGTATTAGTGATGGGTGCAAGCCAAACTACAGTAATAACACTCCAGGTTATTTCTATTTCCACCCACATTCATGTTGTCTACAAGACAGGTCCAAGATTTCTGCTTTTCACATTGTATTTTTGAAGAGGATAGTGAACCGGTGGTCCATGTGGTGCATTTCCGAACATGTCGTTTATTATATTTTGTAAATAAAGCATTTTGTTCTTGGTCATCGTTGGTTTCTTAAGCTCATATTTTCATTTGGGAGCCCCGTCTGGGTATGTAATTGACCTGTGCCATTATTATTTATTACAGCAATATAATACCTGGTTCACAGATGAGTTTAATTCTGTGTACTGTAACAAGTTATTTCATTTTGCCAGCAAAGTGTTTTTCACTTTGAAAAAAAATCCATCCCCCAAAAGACATGGTGTTTTAATTACCCTATAGTCAGTAACCGTGGAAACAGAAAATTAATTTGCCGTAAAACAGTTGATTCTGTAAGTGAAAGAGTTGTGGCAATACCAGGTAACATTCATCAGAAGTAAATATGTCATGATATACATGTATGAAAAAGACTTTTATAAAGTTCAGTTCTCGGTACTGACAAATATTAATGGTAAACAGGCTAGAGCTAGATTAAGTAGAGCCCTCGATTAAGCACCCCTTCAATAACTGCCCTTCTAGTTAAAGAGACAATAATTAAGTTAAATGGTATATATATGCATTGACCAACCGGTTTATATCTTATTATATATCATAATATGTATTCACTGACTATTTTGCCTGTGTGCTGTCAGGCCTGAGTGGGCTAATTGGACATCTCAAGAAAACAGTCAAGGACCACACAAAGACCAGGGAAGAAAACCAGGTGGGGAAACCGAGGGAGAGGACAATGAACAAATAAATGCATATATGAGTGAAACTTTATGTAGACAAGTGCTCCATGAATTAGAAATAGCAAATATAGGTCTCAAAATCATGTTTTTGTATGTCAGTACTCAGTAATATCACTTATTTGCATGTGCCAGATAACTAGATGTCAACATTACATGGTTTCTGTGAGTCTCATGTTTGCATGTTGAATTGCAAGTCTCTGCATCTATTTGTTACCCCTACAAGTACTTGAACAACTAGTTCATCTTGATGTTTTATGTTTATCCATTTTTCTCTGTATATAAATTTATAAGTTGATTTTGGTCAATTATTGCTTTCTGATTGACTACGAGGTGTTTGTGTTATACAGATGTTTGGTGGTAGAAGAGAAAGAACAATGTTGCTTAAAGGGTCAGCAAAAGTTGTCACTTATGCGATATTCAGGTAACAACTGGCAGTGAATTTTAAAAGTGTGTAATTGAAGGCTGTGAAAAAAAGTAAAGTGCCTTAAATCCATGATCGAAGAAGTCAACAGGGCTTATCAGAGACAGATTCTGTAGCATGGAGCAACTGAGAGTATCACTACTCCCCCTAGATGAGATACTAGTCCATCACAGTGTTACCCCAGCTTTCTGTTAGGTTTTCCCCAAAATATATCCCTGGCACTGTGGAAAAGCCCTGAGGGGAACATACCTGTATAAATACTCAAAGGCACAATATTAAACTGTGTAAAATATGAGATTTCAAGACTCAAAAACTACTGAGATTTTTTTTTAAATGTGTTCAAATCTTTCCTAGTTCCATTTTGTCTGAGTCAGTACTATTAATTTGCCACTGATTTTTTAGACTTGATACTCACAAAATCCAGGTCATTCAATGATTTGTGTATATTAACTTTTGCTCATGCCTACTCAGCAACCTGACTGTGATGCTGTTCAAGTTTGCGGCTTACTTGTACACTGGCTCTGCGACAATGTTGTCAGAATCCATCCATTCACTGGCTGATCTGCTCAACCAGGTAATTAAAATCTGTTAAAGTGCTCAGTCCATCCATTCACTGGCTGATCTGCTCAACCAGGTAATTACAATCTGTTAAAGTGCTCAGTCCATCCATTCACTGGCTGATCTGCTCAACCAGGTAATTAAAATCTGTTAAAGTGCTCAGTCCATCCATTCATTGGCTGATCTGCTCAACCAGGTAATTAAAATCTGTTAAAGTGCTCAGTCCATCCATTCACTGGCTGATCTGCTCAACCAGGTAATTACAATCTGTTAAAGTGCTCAGTCAGATAAATATAATTATGGTACTGAATTGTGCTGGCAACACTCAACTAAACTGCACACAGTTATATGTACTACATACAGGGGTGGAAACTAACTTTTTTCAGTACCGGCCCGAAAGCAATTTCACCGGCCCAACTGTTTTTCACTTTCTCTATTATATCTGTTTAATTGTACACATCCATTGAGTGATTGATCACGTTAATGTGCGTACCTGGTGCCCTA
>JANUFV010194518.1:0-12366 GCA_024757865.1 Epizoanthus scotinus | reverse complement strand
TGTCTATAGAGAAAATCACTTATGAACATTCCAGACTGTCTAGGAACTAACTACTTCCATGTGCTTTGAACCATGACATCTGTAGAGGAAGTCATGTATTTTCCAGACTCAATTATTGTGTTTGAAACACAAGGAAAATCCTTTGACCTTTGATGAAATATTATGTTTGAAAATAACAAAACTAATAAATATGTTGCAATCATGACAAGCAAAGGAGCGAATGGGACATGCTTTTTGGCAGGTCAGATGATGAATAACTTGTTTTATAGGTAATCAGATTAAAAAAAATAAAAAAAAACAAAAAAAAACACTGTACCCGTTGTATAAGACGACCCCCAGATTTTAGGACCAAAATACGGGTTTAAATTATCGACTTATACACCGGTATATACGGTATGACGAGATTAAAACAAAAAAATACTACTAGTTACTGTACTACTACTACTAAGAAGAACGAACTGCATTTTAAAAGTCATCGCCTACGGCATGACTAAAAAGGGAAAAAAACCTGAGTCAGTGTCCCAAGCAAGATTTGAACCCAGAATCTCTTATTCTGTATTTTAAAATACAATATAGCACACACAAAAACTTTGTTCCATCAGTGACATCTGGATCATATTAATCGAACAATAAACATTGAAATTGACGAAAGAATTCTCAGGGTGCAACCTTTATATTAACGTGAAAACGAGTATAGAAAAAACCGATCCAGAAATTTATGCTTGCTTCAAAAAAGGTTAAAAAATGTTTCAAAATGGCGATGTTGAATTTTTCGTCAATGTCAGTACACTGTCTTTTAATTTCTCGGACACAGAATACTCTACAACATAGAGATTACGGCAGGTATATATTTTTGAGATGAGCAGAGTGAATAATTTGCTTGGTTAGAATTTATAGCTGTTTTCGCAAATTATAGGAAATTAATGCTTCGACTGTTTTGTAAATCAAGGTAAATGTTATGCTCGAAAATCAAAGTTTTAGTATATTAGAAGCTGCTTTTCTCTATCATTGTTTATCCGAAAGCTTTCAGGCTCAAACACACTGGGCAAGCAATTAAAATCTCAATTTCCTGAAACTTTGGTCACGATAGTTTACGTTTTGACAAAGTTACATTTATTTAGTGCGCGCAAATGCAGTATTTTCAAATGATCACCAGTATCGTGCGTATAGGGCTCAGCTTGGTCTGGTTAACTACTTGCATACACTTGTAAACAATCAATCATCTGATGTTGTTACCTGAAAATATCCAGGAATCCCCCCTGGCATGCTTCCAGTTACAGTGGCAGCATCATTGGACATCTGCGCAAACCCTGAAGAGGGCACAGCCCCCTGTTGAAGGTTGGGAATTACCTGTGGATTAGTGCAACACATAATTAGAACAAAGTAAAGTGGAACCCGGATATATAACGATCCTTGATATAACGATATTCCCGGTATAACGATGAATATTCTACGTCCCGGCAAAAGTTACAGTAAAATGTATGGGACAGAACCCGGATATAACGGTCAAGATTCGATACAATGATATTTCCCGGTATAACGATGAATATTCTATGTCCCGGCAAAAGTTACAGTAAAATGTATGGGACAGAACCCGGATATAACGGTCTTCGATACAACGATATTTCCTGGTATAATGATGAATATTCTACGTCCCGGCAAAAGTTACAGTAAAATGTATGGGACAGAACCCGGATATAACGGTCAAGATTCGATACAATGATATTTCCCGGTATAACGATGAATATTCTATGTCCCGGCAAAAGTTACAGTAAAATGTATGGGACAGAACCCGGATATAACGGTCTTCGATACAACGATATTTCCTGGTATAATGATGAATATTCTATGTCCCGGCAAAAGCTACAGTAAAATGTATGGGACAGAACCCGGATAAAACGGTCTTCAATACAACGATATTTCCCGGTATAACAATGAATATAAATCTGCCCTCCATGTTTCAAAAATAAATGAAAGATGCGTGACAGTGTCAGTGGCACATGGCTGAAAACTCTAGTGCTTTGCAAACTGTTTAAAATAAGGACATTACTGATTGCTTAAAATGTTACATTTGTGAATTATTTGATACTCATTATAAACTTAATTAAATATGCAATAAAAAAGTACATGATTGTTATGGCAAGTTTACCCCAATATAACAATACTTTTGGTTATTTTACAGGGAGTTTCGATATAACGATATAATTTTACTGCTCCCTTTGGCATATCAATATATTGGGGTTCCACTGTAATCATTTACTCCTATTGGTAAGTAAGCAAGTAAGCAAGCAAGCAAGTAAGTAAGCAAGCAAGCAAGCAAGCAAGTAAGCAAGTAAGCAAGCAAGCATGCAAGCAAGCAAGCAAGCAAACATGCAAGCAAGCAAACATGCAAGCAAGCAAGCAAGTAACTAAGTGAGTGAGCAATATTTAGGCAGGGTGGCTGACATGCCTACTACTTGAAAGTTGAAAAAAAACCTAATTTGCACTGTGTAAGTCATGAAATATATGGCAAATAAAACTATGATCATTTTTGTAAGCAACAAACTTGCAGGTTTTTGTTTGTTCTGGCCAATTGATTCTGAACAGATTTTTGAACGACGAATAGTGTTTTTTTGTCCTTTGGTCAGTGGTACATTTTTAGGAAGTGTGCACAGCTAGTATGTGCAGCTCATTTGTATTTGCCATGTGCTTGCTTTGGCTGATTGATTCCTTTGACCTTCTTGACAAATAATTGTAGCTTGTTGTACAACTTTGTATTTTTGCTAGTATCCTTGAGCATTTTGCCAGTGAAAACTTATCCTACTAGCAAAAGATTTCTAGTTTCTAAAAAAAGTGTAGGTCGAGCCCTGGTTAGTAGCTAGTATTTCACTGGGTCTAGTCAGACAGTCTTGCTATAGTATACTGTGTATCACAACAATCAATGGTGCTATAATGCCTTCATTTTGATGTTATAGTTCAGTCTCTCTCTCCTCCATGTAAACAGGTATTGAAAAGCCTTGGGGAGAACAGCTGCATATATATATATATATATATATATAAATATGTGTGTGTATGTTCTCTGTTCTATAAAAAAACTGGAGTGATAAATGTAAAAACAATAACTTCATTTTAAAAGATGCTGCAGTAACTATTACAGAGAACAACAATTTTCAAATAGATTTAGCTAGACTGTACTGTCTACGAGAAAACAGCACAAAACATCTAAACCACAAATGATGATCAACAAAATAAATATACCAACTGCACAGGGAATCAATTATACATGTTTGACATACACAATATAATATAAGGGACTACTGCACTAGTACAAGAAAAATTCTAACTAGATAGGATCACGAGTGTCAAATTTTGTCTTTCCCAAGCTGGTGTACGGTTGTTCCCGTCTTAGATCTTATCACTTCACATACACAAAGCTATGGCATGGTCAGTGAGAGGTCTGGCATGATAGCCCATATGTCAAAGTATTGAATAGATATTTCCCTCCGGAACTGAGTATCCCAGCAAGATATCCCCAAGAGAAAAGTTGTTAGAAGAGAAACCTGGTACAGTTATATTTGGCTGAGAGTAGATTGTGTGCTTTATAAGAAAAAATAGTATTCGCTCTTGATGCCTTAAAAATATCAAAGATATTTCCCAAGTTTGACAACTAACTTACAACTTGTCAGTGGGTTAAATTTGACAAATGATTCAAGGAGCCAGTTGAAAGCTCATAGGCTGATAAACAAAGGAAATTACTGTCAAACAACCAAAATGCTCTAGGAAGGTTTTGCAACACCTGCCAGAAGATCATTTGCATTCTACAAAAACTGAAGCTTTGATTAGACTAAAAAGTCAAAAATCTTACACTATATCATAGAAAAGTTGATGAAATACAAAACATAATCTTTACAAAACTTGCCCACCCATGAAGCAATGTACAACTTATCATGTGTCTAGTTGCCAAAGCTATTTTGAGACAAGCTGCACAGATTTTGAAATCTATTACGAAGACTACTCTGGTCTGTTTAGTTTTGTTCTACTGCCTCAGTAGCTACAAATCATTCAAAGGGCTTGTTAAACACTAAAATGGGTTCGTTGCAATACAAATATATTTGCCAAGTTTGGTGTTCTCAGTGATAAAAAATTGTATACAGGAAGTATTGATAGGTCATGTGATCAAAAAGATTCCTTCCCTTCCGAAGTATTATGCAAATTTTCATCGACCTCAATGTGTTTCTCCCCATCCACTCAATGGCGCCTAACGTTCGCTTTTCAGCAATTCTCAAATATTGCCCTACTAAATAAATTTCTCCTCTCCATCTATAGACTAATTATCCACGGGTATTTTGACTCACTCCATGTTAGTTACTGAATTCAGTGATTCTAAGCCCTTAAAATATCAGCGCTGTAACTAAAACCCTCTGATAATTTATTCAAAAGTTTATGAATCTGTTTCATCGTTCAGCGTATAGAAGTAGTGATCAGTAAAGAGTAGAAGTCGCTTATTTTCGAAACAATCGCTACTTGTGATCAACAGCTCGAGTTTATGTTTCATGTTTAGAATTTAACGTAATCGCTGTTGCGTGTGGTTTAAAAAGCGAGTGCGTAGAATTACAGAGTGTTTATAAGCTAACCGGTGGCCGAGCCACAAAGCGCTTTGTTCAAGCAACGCTTTGCCACTGTTCTTAGCATAAATTTAAGGAAAACTGAATGGTACTTCAACATTTCCCCTGTACAATCAATGGATGTTTATGTCGGAGGAAACTAAGTAATTTCAACTTGTAGGTGTTGAAATACGAGACGTTAACCATCTAGCTAGTTGTAGATCAATACAAGCGAAACATAGATGTCCTGGTGTTGATTCACCAGCAATAACCACCACAGTAGATGAAATTAAAGGACTCTTGAAAATTATCCCTACTCTAACATTGTCCCAGGCCAGCACCAGACATTGCGGGTGGATATTGCTTACTGAGAGGGACGCAATCTCTCCAGACACTCCAAAAGTTCAGATTTGGGGCATAGGAAATGCCACCAAAAAATTCTGAAGTGATGTCGGAAGCGAAAGGACCACATGCGCTAGAAATAATTCTTTCTCAGCTCGCACATATAATTAATCCAGGAGCGATCACCAAAACATAATCTATCGACCAGGCCAAACGTCCAGGGGCCAAATTACTTATGCAGAGGGAAGTGAAATGCTATTTGAAGCTTCTTTACTGGAGTTGGCGCGTGAAATTGTAACAATACTCCACATCTCGTGGCGTGACAAAATGCGACTCGAGCATTGACTAACGGAGAGCTTGCATGCTATGCTGTCTTGTCAGTTTATCAGAGGTACAAGCAAGAAATTATAGCCATGTTCATACTTACATAATCGTGGAAGGCCTTTGCTTCACTCGAGTGATCACAGCTATCCCTTCGTTCTGGAGCGGCGCAGTACAGATCCCAAAAAACGCTGGTCGAGAAACGAGAAAGACAACACACGTTGAAAGCACAGGATCAAATTTGGGCGGGAAATTATAAAAACAACTCGGCTTTCAACATCAAAGAAGGTTAATAAGGCATCCACAAACTGAGCTTAGAATTCCAGAATAATATATTCTATGGTGGAAATGCATAAACGACTATTAAAATACTGGACTCGTTTGTGGCTCCTTCCATGTAACGAAACTCACATCAACCTCTCGCTCGACTGATCAAGTTGACCAGTTAACTTACCACCACCACGAATGTAGAAAGCCAGGCGGTTCTCCCAGAGTAATATTCTTTTCCCATCTTATCTGAAATGTGAGAAGCAATGTCCGAAAATCAGAGAGGAATCGTTCTATGGCGTACTAGAATTGTACGTGCAAGTGCAAGCGATTCGATGCATTCTATTGTACGTAGACCTCAGCCGATGATGAATAAGCACAAACTGAACGAACCATACCTCACTTAGAAACGTCTGTGCACTTTTCTGTGCTCCTACATGGAGGAGATACTCATAGACGTATAATGCAAGCCTGTAGAAGATGAAAATAGCGTATAGATTCGTTACGGTCTGTTCGCTAAAGTCATGGTGGAGAGCGAGTGAACACAAAAGCCACGGCGCGTTGGCCGAGAGATAAAGGCTTTTTCCACACTTCATACACAAAGTTTCATATGCAGCCCGGCTATCTTGGAACTGCTCAGTCCATTTCTGATATTCTTTTCGCACAAAAAATCACCCAAGTCTTACTTTTCCCTCGCCTGAGAATCCGATGGCACTGTATTCGCTTTGCCCTTCGAGTACATGCTGCGCTCGCCTGTCAAGCAAGTGTCACAGTCCATCGTTCAGGCATCGTACAACGCCGACCTCCTCGCTAGTTACTATGGTAACCATCAAAAATCTGTCAGAGCGAGCAATCTGATTGGTTGAGACACTAGAATGAAAGAAAAAAACTCTCTTGTCTTGGTCGCCGTCAAATTTACAACTCTTGTGCAACTTTTATTTCTCGGTCAAAATTTCGATGAATTACATTTAATAGCGCCGTGTTTTTAAGAGAAGCGAAAATGTCTTTCTCTATTGATCGTTCTAGGCCAGTGACTATGTACTCTTATTACAATTCATACGAGATTTATACGTTTTAGTCTCATGGGATTCGAACACACTTGGGACCCACAGAAATGATTCTGTAACCCATCTCAACAAGTTTAGCGACACTGTATTATTATACCCAGGAAACATTGCAATAATGTTGCTCTTTTCTTATTACAGACAAGTATTTCCTAAACAAATCACTAAAAATTACTCCTACACAAAGAAAAAATACAAACTTTTGTTGGGGTTAGCAGTTTAGACTGAAAAGGGTAGACGCTATTCTTCGGAATTGTGAGGGAATATTTGTATCTTACAATCTTATCAAGTAAGAAACTCACGTGCGTAAAAATCGTGAATTTAGTTGCAGTCAAGCACGGGCGGGCAGATGAAAAATATCACTGCATGTATGGCCTGCACGCAACAGCATTATTGTCTAAATTATACAAGAGAACTCGCAAATATGATAATCTTCACGACTTTTATGAAAATTCCACGCAGACTAGAATTAAATATTCATAAAAACGGGGCAGGTTTTCTTCGATATCGTCTTTGCTGTCAGTATCAGGAGGCAGATGGCCTGTCACTCCGATGTGAACAAAAGAGCTGTCAATCTCAATAAAATTATAACAAACGTGTCTCCTCCCATTTTGTGACGTCACTTCCTTTCCAGGGACAGATAGTTGATAAAGCATGAGAAATTTTCTTCCCTGCCAAGGTTTTACATTGAAGTAAACGAAAACTATTAGATGTCTAAATCAGAACTTCTTACAATTGCAGTTATCTTAATTAGTCTGTGTGCTTTCTGGAATTTACATACGACCTTGAAGTGTCTTCCAGAACCTGACCTTCATTTGCTCACTCGGCTGATTCGGTCGGTTTGATCAATGATGTCAAGCATGAAGAAATTAAGGAAAATAGAACATCAGATCGCAAACAGATGCTACAACAGTGATTATAAAGCTACTCGTGTGAGATTAGCTCAATGATACTTTTCAGTCGCGTCGTTGTTTCAAAGTCTTGTGATTGCATAATTTACAACGATATTTTTAGCCAGAGGCGACATACAAACACCTGATAGGGCCAGGCCAGGTGCATTCGTAACCATGGAAACAGTAAGCGCGGGAAGGAAGGCGACACATCTTGACTTGTTGTGAAAGAAAGCAGAAGGGTGCTGGGTGGCCGGTGAGGGCTATAATTGAGAACAATAGAAAGGGGGTTATAGTAAGTGGGTTTGAGTTTAGATTGAGGGAAATATAAATAGATGAAACGCTTTACCATTTTTAAAAGTCCCCTCCCTTCTAGACGGTATCGTGTTCTCGATTGGTTAACCTGAATAAGTATTTCACTTTCTGAACTAGTTTAACAAACACATTTCACACAAATATTTTATCGCGTCCTGTTTCAAGCAAATAGACCACGCCAGCTGAAGCAATTTTGTCCCACGTCGAATGTACAATTTTCCGGCATCCAACCCGAATTGTACAGTGACAGTCGATATTTAGAAATAAGTTTTTCATCGAGCTAGAAGTTTGAACGCAGAGTATATTTCTGTTTTGCTAAGCTATAGGTTATCTCTGTCAATCAATGATTAATTGTCAGAAAATCAGTCTTGCTGAAACGTGTTGGTAATAATCATAATAATCATATTACCATTTGTTTATACACACGTTCTAATAAAATAAGGCAGAATATTTTAAAAGTCAATTCACGCTGTAGTTTCCCATAGGCTGACTTTGTGCTACCATATAGAAATATGAAAGTACGATAACACGGCCCCTTGTGTTGCTCAAGATGCGACAAAACACTTTAAAAGTAATGGAGTACTCGAGAAGAAAAATAAACTCTTGCCTTCTTGGCCCTCTCGTCCTAAGACCTCTTGAACTGCTCTTGTGCCCCTCAATTTCCTGCTTGACAGTAAAGTTTGTAATCACTGCCTGAATGACAATCCCATCTAAAATGGTCGCCCAGCTCGCAGTATTTCTGATTGATTTCCAATGGCTACTTTCCACCAAGTGATATGAGAAAAAGATTCGCAATACGGTTACAATTTGTTTTCGGTCGGTAAATGAAATGCGTACACGTTGGAGATTGAATTTTTGATTCTTAAGCTCGCTGCAGTTCAAACATTGGCGCTGGTTGCGAAACTGTGTAAACTTCCGGTTTGTGGTTAGATCCGAATGCTTCTTATTTTTAAAAATATATAACAACCTAGAAACAGGTCCTTCCCGTAGCTAGGAATTCGAACTATTTTCCGGGGGCAAAATATTTATTCAGTTGGGGAGGGGGGGGGGGTAATTTTTGAAGAAGTAACTGACGGCTAAGTTCGTTTTCTTTTATTTCTCTAGTTTTTCACGTTTATACTTTTAAAAAAATAACAATTTTCAAAACTTTGAGGTTCGTTTAACCCCCCCCCAATTCCCTATTTTACCAACTGACATGGCTCGAGCATGGAATGTACCATGGTAATCTGATGACACTACAAGAACTGACGACACTATTAATCTAGCCTGCGTGCAGCCGGTCGCGAAGAATTAAATCCCTGATTTAGAAATCGTTTGCGTCGCAGGCTATATTAATCATGAAACGTAAGAAATCGGGGCATTTAATAGTCGAGCGATAGGTTTGCCGGTTCTTTTAAACTGTGTTGACCGACGTTAATAACTGTCTCAGGAGATGGTCCCAGGCGTCTTTGCGAGTTTGCGTGCGGTACGCCCGCGACGAGTCACTTCAAGATTATCAGACATTGCGTGACACTTGCCACTTGCAATTACAATGCACATAATTTACTGTATGCTCTAACAGACAATGATAGGACATGAATACAATTGAGTTTACACTAAGTACCTACACTAAATAAGAAAGCAAGTGTTAACATCAGATAACAGTAACTGATAAAGGTATAGCAGCCATGACATTACGCCATCGCCCTAGGCAAACGGTATATGACACTCAATGCTGTATGTCAGACTGTACGGTTGGCGGTCCACACGACACATTGCGCACGCGCGTGTCACAGTGGGGCAGGGATCCCGAAGTTCGAGCCCAGTCTTCACTCCGAAATGGTCTTTCATCCGTAGCACCGTGTCCGAGACACCGTGAAGTGTCTCCAGCCAGTTGGGAACTTAACACCAATTATATTTTAGGGCTTGTTTACAGGTAGGTGCATGGAGGACCTCGGGTACAGGTAGGTGGGGACTTCGGATAGGTGGCCGTGGGCCGGACCTCAGGTAGGTTTGAGACCTTGAGTAGGTGGGGGCCGGGGGACCTCTGGTAGGTGGGGGACCTCGGGTAGGTGGAACACCTCCAGTAGGTGGGAGGCCTCGGGTAGCAGTGGTCGAAAACTAACCTGCCTTTACATTTAAGCTGCAGAAGCCTGCGGTGGAGTTTTGCTACGCGGGGTAGAGTTTCTTGAGACTGTCACGTGCTCACTAGGCACGTAAAACCTTAACTTAGTCCTTTGATGAAACCTACCTCGGAGTAGACGAGTTACCCACCTTGAGCTTTACACGGAAAAACATCACGCCGGTTAAGTGTGGTACTGGGGTCCCCACCTCACATGTAAACGTCATGAAGATAAAAAGAGAGATTATATTGATAGATTGATTTAATCAACTGTAGAAGTTGATGTTATGCTGTTCGCCGTGAGGGTGGTAGGTTTGGGCTGATGTTTCGAGCGTTAGCCCTTCGTCAGAGCGGGCTTCTCCATCTACACGTAGGTTTGAGCTGATGTTTCGAGCGTTAGCCCTTCGTCAGAGCGGGCTTCTCCATCTACACGTACACGTAAACAGGCCCTTAATTTCAACCTCACGGCTGGTTATCATTTCTGTCAACTCAACATACGACCCATACTTCAGCAGAAAGGGGCATATTCCCTGTGGAGTAAGCGCGGCAAGCAGACTTCAGTACTCCTTTATTATTGTCAATGCAAGTCGTCGTAAACTGTGAAATCATGTTTTATTGCAAACAGCAACGCATTGTAATTTTATTTATTGTCATTATTAACAATGTAATTTCATGTTATCATGGGTACAAGCCCATGCATGAGGTTTATAATACCTATTAATGGCTTTATTAATATCAAAAATTATTAAAAGTATCAAAAATATGAGTAGTTATTAGTGTCACTTAGTTACATTTTTTACCGTGACGTATCATAAATGCAGCTGCATAATTTCCAGTGTAATTTGAAATATAATATGCACAAGTGTAACTTAAAAAAAAAAAAGTTTTTATTCTTCGAAATTTTTCAAGTGCGTATTCAATATTACAGATTAGACGAAAAAAGTACATGATTATCTTCCAATCACACCATTGTGAATAATTCTGTGTTTCTTTTCCACGTCTCGTCAAATTTCATTTTTTGCGCCATTACTCAAGTGAGCACGCGCTGTTCAGTTTCCTATCGTTCTGCTGTTCATTGAGGGTCTCGATGAGGGGGGGAGGGGGGGGGGAGTTATTACCGCTAACGGTTAAAATTTTAGCAATTTTACCGCTAACGATATTTTTTTGTTAATTTTTTTACGCCTAATGCTTTTAAAATTCTTTCAATTTTTACGCTTAACGACTACGTGTTTGGTCCGTTTTATGACTAACGGTTAACCCCATTGAGACCCTATTCATTCACTGGTCAATTCAATAATAATAACATTCTATTGTTGTATTGTTGTATTGTTGTGTTAACCGATACGATTTTGATTCCAATCATTTACAGCATATGGAGATCTAGCTGATATTTGCACTGTGTTTGGGACAAATGCGCAATTCAAAATAACCTGAAAACTTCACATCTACTGGTCATTTAAACACAATTTTACCGTTTAAAAACGATAAAGCGAATACTTAATTGGATCAAATTAGCTTTCACCCCAACCGTGAACACTTAGAAATCCCTGGGCCTTTTGAAAACTCCCCAGAGAACAGCCATGGACGTAGTACCAGATAGCAGGACCGCTCCCAAGAGTTTTCACTCTATGGAACCCTTGCGATGGAATTGGCAGTCTCTCTCCCCCTGATAACACTGTCTTTCTATTCTCAACTTTGACTTCAATCTTACCCACAAAAGAATGAAGTGTGATATTCTCGCATATATTTGGATACATATATGTTTTAAAGGATGGGCCTGGTGCGTTCATGAAGAATGAGGTGACGTAATGTTTCTTGAACCAATACTCTGTAATCGCTTGAATTTCTGTGTGGTTTATGACGTCATCGGGCATTTGTGGGAGGATCCAGTCGTAGTGAAAGGCGTAGTAATTGGTTGCAGACAGGTCGGCCGTGGAGTTGGCATAGCGCTGGTATGGCCTGGAATTAATGCCGGAATAAAATAGAATATAATTAAATAAAATAAAATATATATAACTAAAACATAAACTGATTCTGCCGAGCTGTTGACTAAGTGGACTGGGTTCTGAACAAACACGAAAGTGACTCTTTGAGCCTCCTGTCTGTGTCTGTTAAACCGTCTGTCTGTGTGTCCAGTTTCCTTACCCTAACTAAGAACTGTTAGGTACTAACAACATTGATACCAGGTCAGTCCTTTCATTTCGGTCAAAAAGTCAACAATTCTCATCAAACTCCAATACCGACTGTGAAGACGTACATTCTCACTTTGTTCCGAAATGGTTCTAACCTTACATACTTAGTTCACTTGGATATTGAAAACAGGGGTAGCTAGCGGCTCTTGGGGGAGGCGTAATATGGTAACTAGCAGCCCTGGCCTGAAGGGGTAATACTGGTACCTCGCAGCCCTACGCGGGAGGGATGGTAATAGGTGTACCCCGTGTAGCAACCCTTTTGGTGAGAGGTGAATAGGGACACATAGCAAG
>JANUFV010194296.1:0-12370 GCA_024757865.1 Epizoanthus scotinus | reverse complement strand
GGTGACATGTAACACAGGGTTCTGGGGTGGGTGACATGTAACACAGGGTTCTGGGGTGGGTGACATGTAACACAGGGTCCTGGGGTGGGTGACATGTAACACAGGGTTCTGGGGTGGGTGACATGTAACACAGGGTTCTGGGGTGGGTGACATGTAACACAGGGTCCTGGGGTGGGTGACATGTAACACAGGGTTCTGGGGTGGGTGACATGTAACACAGGGTTCTGGGGTGGGTCATCTGTAACACGGGGTCCTGGGGTTGATCATCTGTAACACAGGTTGATCATCTGGGGTTGATCATCTGTAACACAGGGTTCTGGGGTGGGTCATCTGTAACACAGGATTCTGGGGTGGGTCATCTGTAACACAGAGTCCTAGGGTGGATCATCTGTAAAACAGGATTCTGGGGTGGGTCATCTGTAACACAGGGTCCTGGGGTGGGTCATATGTAACATAGGGTCCTGGGGTTGATCATCTGGGGTTGATCATCTGTAACACAGGATTCTGGGGTGGGTCATCTGTAACACAGAGCCCTAGGGTGGATCATCTGTAACACAGGATTCTGGGGTGGGTCATCTGTAACACAGGGTCCTGGGATGAGTCATCTGTGACACAGAGTGTTGAGGTGGGTCATCTGTAACAGAGTGTTGAGGTGGGTCATCTGTAACACAGAGTGTTGAGGTGGGTCATCTGTAACACAGGGTTATGGGGTGGGTCATATCTAACACAGGGTCCTAGGGTGGGTCATCTGTAACACAGGGTCCTTGGGTGGGTCATCTGTAACACTGGGTTGAAAACTGAATTTTGTTTTCACAGCAAAACTGAAATTGATGACATTCCATGTTTTCTGCAACCCGTATGTACATTGCAAAGTCCTGGGGTCTTGGATTAGATCTTGGATGGGGGATGCACAGTAAGCAATAATATTTCAAATCCCTCAGTTCAAAGGCAGATCAAAAGAACACAAATGATTGTGCATATTCAGCTGAAAGTTGGTTTATTAAAGGTCTTGTATGCTATTCAGTATGTTACATATGGTACTCAGTGATACAAAGTCTCTTATTAACTTATTGATATACTTTGTTATACAATAATATATATTATGTATGCGATATAAAATGTCAACAATCAAGCAGAAAATGCAGAGGCCAGATGCAAAGTTGGGCAATTTGTGCCAGTCTAGAACGAGCGAAGTGATGCAGCATGTGCGAGGTGTTACTACAGCTGTGAAGACTTCCCAAGCTTTCACACTGAAAATCTTAAAAGTCTATTAACATTCATGCAACACAAACACAACGTCCTCAGGGACAGTGGTGGCAGAGTGAAACAAACATTCAGGGGGAGGGGTGAAATTCAACTGGATTGTTTTCATTTTTCATGTGTCGTGTATCGATCCAAAATTAGAAAATTAGAAACTAGTATTTTTTTGTTAACATATCTGCAACATCACTACTGCTTCCACTGCCTATGAGGCCTACCTCTGCCTTGACGTTCCCTTCAGACACGAGAATGATAGCGCATTACAGCTATACTGTACTTTATGAGAACTAAACTTGCTATTATATTACAATGTTGGTGGAAGGGATTAAGAGATAAAAGGGGGTGAGTGGGTGGGTGCAGGGGGGGCTTATCGCATTAATTAATTAAATTGCGATTTATTAGAGATGGCTTTATACAGCAGGGACGGGCTCAAGAGAGAAAATATGGTAGTTATAGAATGTATGTATGTAATGCATGGCAAACACATGTACATTTAGGTATTAACAGTTATTAATAATATTCTTGTATATACACATTCAGCAACAACTGGCAGCAGAAACTCGAAAGGAAAGTATTCCAATGTATAATATGCTTTTAGAACTAGCAATCATTTTAATACGTTGATTGACATATACCTTCTCCTTATACTATCAAAGCAATATACTTGGTCATGAGAATAACACATTTACAAATGTCTAATTTTACAACAATGTATGAAGTTTGACTAAAAGTAAGGGGCATTTAGCAATTGATGCTTTTCCAACCCTTTTGATCCCAAACATGACAAAGAATATTATAATACATTGTTATTTTTTGCTAAACTTTCCTTAATAAATTACTATTGGTAGTCCATCATTGTTGTTTGTAATAATCTATACGTCAATCTAGCACTTTCCATCTCTGTCATCACATACTGAATATTACTAATACATTCTTAGATTTGACTGATTATGAAAGGAGGAAATATATGTTCAATCTGTGTGGATTAAGGAACTAAATACATACAAGTGATGAATATTCTCAGTAATTCATATTATTTTCATTGCCTTAAGAGTTTCTGCATGCACTAAAACCCATAGGGCTTACATTGTCATTTTTTGCAAAACGGGGTTTAATACTAAATGAACTTGCCAGCAGCACAACGCCAGCCATAGATCAACTTGCTATGATATAACACACATGACAAATCATGTCATGTCTCTTGGCATAGGAAATCAAGGAAATGGAAGTTCGACATTCCTGGATCTGGAGCTGGTGCACAGATCAGGGCTAGTTGCTCGAAAGTGGGTTAAGTTTAACTCAGGGAACTTACCGTAGGCCACATTTTAGATGAGATATCGTCATCTGGGAATCTGTGGTCTGTTGCATATATATTATCCTTAAAACACTACTCACAAACCCAGTTATGTAAACTTGATATGACACTCTTGGTTAATGCTAACCCGCTTTCAAGCAACTGGGACCAGCTTACCACTGATAGCTCACCACAGAAATATAAGAGTCTAGAATGGTACAGTTAGTGATACAGGTCTAAGAATACATACATTTTGAATTCATACCAAAAGAGACATTACCATACTAGAAATCCCAAAACCTACAAATGATACCCTTTAAATCTCAGACACACACCCTCCCTCCATTTGTCCATTCGTCACTACACCTGTCATTGTTACCTCAGACATCCCTCTGTGCATCAGGAAGTTATCTTCAATCAAGACTCGTCACCAGCTGATACAAACATATCAGTCATTTTGGAAGTTCTTTATAAATAAAATGACCATTTTGAAGGAGAGATAGCAAAATTATGCCTTACAGCATGGCACTTGTGCTTCAAATTGTTAGAGTAATGGCATTGTAACTGGGAATATGTAACTTCCAGTGCCAAACTGGGGCTAAGTTGGGTACATTGGGCTGGCTGGGCATGAAATAGCTGCTTAGACCAGTTGTTTCAAGTGATCACAATTTACATAAATATAGTTGAATGCAGGTGATGTATGCATTACGAGGCCTGTGCCGTCATCTCCCTGTGCCCAGCACACCCATCCAGGCTCCAGCATGAGCTGCTCAATGGTTTCGTGGGTGGGTCGTGGTGATTGTTAGCAGTGTCTGCATGGGTACAACTCATCTCCTCCATGCTCCATACTAAGCTCGTTTGTTGTTGTTTGGTGGCCATCTGCCGCTCAAACTGCATTAGTTGACCCATGAAGTTCAGATTGGGAGAAATGGTGGGTCTCTTCTCCTTCACAAACCTGTGATAACCACGCAGTGGTATTAATATTATATGCACATCCCACAGTCCTTGAAAGTTCTTGGAATAACTTTGAGTTGGAAAGAAAACTTCTTGACAAGAAAACAATATTGTAATGTCGTAAAGAAGTTTTTATAGTCTCTATACCCCAACTCAAATTCACAGAGAACAGTCAATAAAGACCTTAAATTGGACTAATCAAATCATGATAACTACACTTCACAAGTTATCCCTTTTCTGACTGGTCACCAATAGAAATGTTTACATAATTATGTGCAAAATGTCTTCTCTCAACAGTTACCAACCTATATGCTTCATCTAGTGACATGTGGAAGTGCTTCATGACGTAACCGACAGCTATTGTCGCTGACCGGGAGACACCAGCATAACAGTGGACCAGAACACGTCCGTTGCCTTCTCGCACCTTATCTGCAACAACAGGACCAGCAGCACAGTCAGTAACACCCTATAACACCTTGCATCAAGTTACTCTCCAATATTCTCGATGTGTTTCATACTTTACAAACACTGGGTTCTCCCTGAATATTATGATAATTGTCACTTGTATGCATATAAATTGACTCAATTTATGTTAGAGTTGTGATTAGGAATAATATTTTTACCATTACTTAATATCAGTGACTACAGAATGATATAATTTACATAATTATGTTTGTAGATGTCAGTTGCACTTTCTATTCCAAATGGTTTATTACTGTACAATACTGGCTTCCTTCACTTGGATTTATTGGCAGTAAATAGGGTACGTTATGGACCAATTTTTTCTTTTCTTTTGTGGCATGAAAAAGAGGATCCATTACTTAATGAACAGACCGACCAAATGAGGCTAATAACATAATTGCCAGACCTGAAATTGACCAATCACATTGTGCAAATTAATATTAATCAGCGATATAATAAAAATGCCTAGTGTTATAATATAAATTAATTTTCAGGTACGTTGGCATGTGGGTGAAGAACACAAGCCTGATAGGGGAACACCATAATTATTGTGATGTAGTCAAGTCCTCAAATGGTTAATTGCTATACATGTTATTGCCAAAAATGTAGGTTCAAAAACCCTTTCCAGTTAGCATATGGATTATGTAGAGCAATCCTACTCTGTAAACAAGGCCAAGGGGTTCTAATATTCAGTTGCCCTTTTCAAAAGCCAACTGCTTTGTGCTCTTCTTGTATTCATGATCTGGGTTTCTTTAAGTTCCAGTTCCGAAATTGAAAAAGAAAATAGCACAACCTTTAGATCATGTTTCATTTTTTTGTATAACTTGTGTAACTTATTGTATGTGTAGTGTTTAAAAATTGGTAATGTAACTGAATAGATGTAATGTAACCATGCTAAGAAAGCTAATTTCTACTCTGACTACTTACTCACCTATAAAATCAAAAGCTATACTGAACCAGTCCAAGATATTCTCATTGCCAGCATCACGAACAGGAATTCTTAAGCAATGTCCAGCCTTCCTATTGTCTGCCATGGGGCATGTCTGACTCACATTTAACACATAGTCAATTGCAAAGTCTTTAAGAAGTTCTTTGTTGAGCGAATCCTCTTGACAACCAAGATAAAGAAAGGGCAGAACTTTTGTGGGTGCTACGTTTCCACCAGTAAGACAGGGGGTAGAGAACACACCAGATGCATTTCCCGATGGGCAAGTATGCTGCCGTTCACAAAGTGTTGGGAATAACTTTCCAAAGTCTGCAAAGCCACCTGGAAAATATATCATAAGAATCACTTAATATATATATTAATTATAAATTAATCAATACAATATTTTAAAAAACCATAAAGCAATTATTCCAAAACCATTTCAAGATTGCCAAATATATTATGATTCATATTATTACACAACTACATGAATGCACATATCAACTGAACCTAAAGCAACTCAAAACACTTCCTTTCACCAGTTGGTTTATCAGTATTAAACAACTGATTTTAGAAACAATTTATCTTGTCAACTATAACAGAGAAACTCTTGGGTAATTAATTAGTTTTGACATTACATGATTGTGTATAACAACTATTATCTGCATGTCTCGATCATTAGTTTGTTCAAATACTAATTTCACAAGAGAGCTACATTGACAACATTTGAAGTAACTCATGATCAGGACCGACCACAGATACATGTATCTTGTTCCCTCATCACAGACCTGTAATCACAAAGTTTAGCACACCGACGCCTTGACAAGACAAATTATTTGTAAATTGCAAAATAAAGAACAAATCATACATCTTACATTTGATGGTACACTGTGCCAAAATGTTTAAAGACATTATAATAAAGCAAAGCAATTCCAGTCAGTTCCCAACTGAAGGGCATACGTATGTGAAGCCAAGAATAAATAGAACTGATGCAGTTATGCTGGACTAGTTCCATAATGAATTAATAGTGTGCTACTTAATGACTCCAATCTGCCAAATTTGGAATAAATGGAATCTAAGTCTAAATTTACTGATGACCTCTATGTGGAGAGCAGCATCAACTAAACACAGAATGTTGGCTCCTCCCAGTGGCATTTTCAAAACAACATTTCCCAGGATCAAATATCACTGATGTTACTTTCCTGTATATCAAGTAAATTCTTTCTTCTGAAACATATTTTATCTTGCAGTTGTAACTGATAAAAGTCTTAGTTTTTCTTCTGGATGTTGTTGAATGCACAAACATTGAGGATTTTAATACAGAATTTACCAATGATACAAAATTGTGGTTCAAAGCTTGGACAAATAAACTCCTTGGCCCTTTCAATCCAAACGTTACAAGTGTTGTGTTGTAAAGTCTTATATTTCAATATAATTACAATTAATTGGATAAAAACTCTGCCTCACAATGAATGGTTAAACTCTGTGTAAGGTCATGTGCTGCAAAGTTTCAACTACTGAATATTAATTTCTCTGAACACTCCATTCATTCTGTGAGTCTTGAAAATCATTCACTTGATCAGTTGATCTCAAAAAATGTATAAACTACAGCAACTGTTAACTTTCTAATTTGTAACTAAATGTTGGAGTTTCACAAAACAAGACAGTATTTCAAGCTGGCAGAATAACAAGAAGCATGTAATGCATCAATATAATGTGAGAGTTTTCTCTTGTAGGGATGACATCATGCAGCAAACATTTACAAATGAATTGCATTATTATAATTTCAGGTATAACCTGAATAATTAGCATAATTAATGATGTCATTGTATTTCTAGCAGATCAGAGTACTGGACAATCTGACATTTAATTAGAAGTTTTAAAATAGGATTCTATACTTAAACTTTGACATTTAATTAGAAGTTTTAAAATAGGATTCTATACTTAAACTTTGTACTTTTGCAATCAACTGGTCTCTAGTACAACAAAAACTGAAGATTAATTTTCTTAAGAAACTAAAGTCAAGTCCATGCAACAATAAAATCTCTCTAGTAACTACAATTATAACATTACCATAAAGACAAGCGTCAAAATCAATGCCATATTATTTTAAAGTTATTATAATACTTTTTCAGACAGGCCTTCTGTCAATTTTTAAAAAGGAGAAATATTAATTATTCACTGATGGGTGTGATCACAGTAGCAAATTTCCCAACTTATTATTATCTGACAGTATGGGATAAACATATTTGAGTGCTGACATTTTTATGTCTATATGTAAATACAACGATATAGTTTAAACAACAAAATAATTTTGCCCTAAGACTCAAATGTTATGGAACTGCAATCAGAAGATCAATAAGTTGATATATGAACACTCACCTTTCAGAAAGTACACACTGGGAAAATAGGATGCAAGTTTAGACAGCACAACGGCTACAAAATTGTCATTTGGTAAGCTAGCGGCATCCTGAGAATTTTGATCATAAACTACAACTTTCTCCTTGTCCGTTGTATTCACATCTCCAGTACTTTTTAGAAGTTCGTTAATAGAGACCTTATTGTTCAAAAGACGGCGTTTTATCAGTTTCGAACAGCCAATATTGATACTGTCAAGAACATGGGCATCATTATACTCCAGAAATGATCTGCTATCAATAACAAGCAAGTTGTTCTTTCCGTAGGTCAAAAAGCTTGCAAGCTGGTCTGCACATAATGAAGATATCTTCCAAGCCATGCTTGTGTTCAAACGGTTGAGTGTCAGCTTACTGTGGTACAGAAACAGGCACCACAATGATCTAGCCTATATGCAGATGTATTCTGACAAAAGCTTCCCGATCGCAAGTCCCCGTCGAATCAAATGTGGGGAATTGCAGTTTGGGAATTTGCCACTGACGACCAAGTAGTTTCATGTGCCTTCAAGGGTTTCTGAAAACGGAAAAGTACAATGATAATTTACTACCACATAAAACAACAGCAACAATAATAACAACTGTTATTTAGTACCTTTTTAAAAAATCATATATTCACAATTATTATACTGCCTATTTATGCATAAATGTTCGTACAAAGGAGACACTATGAAGCAAGTTAATTTTTCTAATAATATAATTATGGCTACCATACCCAATGAACCATCACACTCTCCCAGCGTGTTTAAATGTAAGTGTAGGGTTAATGACCAGTATATAAACATTATCAGTACAACAGCTGCTGAGCTTGCAACTGAAGGTGTATGAGGAAATAAAAACAAAAACAAAATGTAGTGATCACAACCTTATGTTGATATGTACACATTCTAACAAGACTACGTCATGGTTATTTGTAGGAAAAACTTTTACAATACAAAATATTAAATTATTACTTGTATATATCTATTCATTTGGTGGATTTCACATGTATTCATGACCTCATTGTTTATATTTGGCTTTGTTAGCATCAAAAAGTTCAAGCTTGGAGTCCAAAGATTGAAAGAATATTTCACTATTCACAGCTGATTGAAAACTGGAGAATATACGGTAGTGATTACATGCAATGCACATGCTAAGTGTACCTTTTGAAGAATGTGCATTTAAAATCTTCAACATTTGAACAGAATGAATGGTCTGGATCCTTTAGGTCATACATTGTTAGTCTGTACATTTTGAAGTTTTCAAACACAATTTCTGAAAATTAAAGTATTTTAAACTATTTCGCATCCAAATTTTTAGTGACTGCAAACTGTGACATTCTCTTTTAATCTATGGACTTTGCTTGTCTCAGAAGCTTAAAGATGGTTTTATTGCCAGCTAATGATGTCAATAAAAAGTAAACAATGACTACATGTGAAATCCTCCTATCAGATCAGATGAACCTTGTATAAACAATGTCAAATTACAAGAAATGCAAGTTTGAATGGGTTAATAATATCCAGTCTTAACCAAAATTAATTTGAATCTTTCCCAATATTCCTTCATGGCTTATCAGCATCTTCTATTATACATGATTGTGTTTTCCACTACAAGACCTAGACATGTAAAATAACCCAAGTGTTGTTTTTTGTTTTCCTTTTTTAGTTTGACTGCAAAAATGCCATAAATAAACTAAGTCATGAATGGCACAGCCCCTGTTGCAAATGAACCAGAAAACATGCGGCTACTGTACTTTCAACATAAATAATTAACTATTCAGAGGTGTGATGTGACGAGGGTATGACTGAACTCTGGGTCAATATCTGAGTCATTGACCTTACAATCATCCGTTAACTTTAGAACGTAGGATATGAGCTTTGTGGTTTAAAAATTATGTTTGATTAGCCTCTTGGAATATTTTATAAGTGACATCATGAAAGAAAAACAATTACTCTCATGTAAACTGAGGCAATGTATAGATATTCAATTTCTTTGTATGTGCAAGACAGTATGAAGTATAAACTATATATCAATAATACCAACTCCATAGCAAAACATGAAAGAGTGCTTTAAATAATTGTGTGTTTGCTTGAAATACTTATATAAATTATACTTTTAATAGGAGTAGAGATAAATTTGATGGAATTACTATTATATATAGGAATGTGCACGTAACTTCTGTAAACAGTATGACTCATCCATATTTGTCACATGTCTGAGCTAGTTGGAATAATATTCAGTCATTACAAGTATAGATACCCTGTGGTGAAAGTGAAACTAAATATGCTCAGATTACTTGACTGTATGAAAGTAACAATTAAGTAATTGTGGAGCACTTCCATCTCAATACAATACATCATAATGGCAATGTCCAAGAACAAGAACAGAGATAGTCTGCTTAATAGACTTACTGTTCATTTTTCTCATGTTTTACTTTAGAAATATCCGTCAAAAGTATCCAAATGAAATAAAATAGTAAAATATAGCTATGAGTGCTTGCCAAAATTATTTTTTTACAAAACATGATACAGCACAGTTTGTTAAGTATAATACCAAGCATATTACAGGACAGTGGGCAAACCATTTCAATTAATATATACTTCCACCTTTCTTTGAAAATGCTGGCAAGAACAAATGCAGGTAAGGTTGAAAATGACACAACATTCGACCTTTTGCTAAATATTTGGCATGGCAACAGAATAACAACCAAAGATTTTAAAAATGTCTACGGGCTCAGAGTTCCCACTATATTTATAACCTGCAGAATTATGTTAAAGCACAGATCATCCAAACATTTAAAACACAGAAAATTCAAAGTTTTTAAAATTTACAGAGCAGAAGAGCTAATGCATTACCATTACAAGTTAATTAAACTGTGGAAATGCCCTGGAATTATGTATTGGAATGACATCATTTGTTTCTGCATGCACAAATTTACAAGCATAAAAAGATAACTGTATATTAATATTAGGAAATACTCAGCTGCTTCAAAACTGAAAAACGAAACCAAGTCGATCAGCAGTGGCAGAAGTATAAATTTTGATTTTCATTCCAGAAAAACTATAAATTTCCACAGGCAAATGACAGATACCTTGATCTATGTCCATAATATCATGGGGATGTTTAGGGGGTCAGCACCCCAATTAACTGACACTGTCATTTTGCTTTGGAAATATATATTGCATATTTATTTCGTAATTTTCATATATGTTATATATAATATAGCTCTTGCAAAACCATGCCTCATAATTGCATAAATTTGTCGCAGTATGCATTCAGGAGTGTGTCAGCTAAATGCACTTTCGCAGGCCACATCATGCTGCAAGTAGCACTAAATCTAATATTCTATATAGAAAATGATATAGAAAATCTCTATAGAAACGCAGTCCTTGACTATTTCAAAACATTGAATGAGTGATTAAATAAATAATATAAATACATACATGTCACAGATATTTCATATCTGCAGTGAACAAAAGCGCCGATAAGTCAGCCTTTTATCGGTTTCAAGATGCTCACTTCACCTTCAAAGTTGTGGTAGATGAAGAATTTTGCACGCTCTACACATTTCCGGCTCGAGTCATCTAACAGAGTTACAGACCTTGTGTTGTGTGAAGTCTCGAGGCTCTTCACAGATGAATAATTATGGAATACCTTGCCTTATCAAAATATCAAGAAACCCTTTCTGTGTTAAAGCAGACTAGTTTAAAACTAAATAATTATAACTTCTGTTACTGAATCAGTCTTCAGTTCAGCTCAAACTGAAGGGAAAAATCCAAAATGGGGAATATCCTTCGACACAAAACATTCAAACTCTTACGATATAGTCAACAAATCCGAATGATTATTCAATTCTGCAAGGATACATTTTCAAACAATACTTTCCCTAATATAAGTCTTCTCTAACCTTAAAGTTTCCTTACCTTTCTCTTAGTGATGTAAAGACGTCTTGAAATACACTGTGCTTTCAATGTGTTTGTCGATTTTTGGAAGCGAGAAACTGAATAATGCGTGCGGCAAGACTCGATTCGGCGCGTAACACAAGCGACGGTCCACAAACCAAAGCGTAAACAAAGACTGCGATGGTTGAAAACTAATAAAGAAAATGAACCAAAACGCTTCTAAAGCTACTCTGAAAGCCTTTTTTCTTTTCTAGCGTCGCAGGTTATAAGTAGAAATTACAAAAAATGCTATATTGAGCAACCAGCTCCAACTGCCTTACCGAGCAAAAAAACGCCACTTCATCTTGTGTTGGCGCTATTTTTAGACATTACGTCAATTTGGACCAATCAGAGGCCGCGACAAATCGGCTGACAAAAGCCCTTCTTCCGGGGCCCACGGATTAAAGAAAGAAAACCACAAAAGGTGGGTTTCTATGTGACTGTTCTTTGATTTACAAATCGCTTGGAACGAATAAAACAGGAAGCAAGTTTTATTTACGTCTGAGTCTGACTATAAAAGAACGCTTACGAAAGCTTTCCTTCATCCTTTGGCTTTGGCAAAGTTTGTCCGCATTTCCTGAATAAATCTTGTAATCCCACTATGTCCGTCAATTTTATACTCATGTAAGTCCACACAACCGAGTGCCCGGTTTTGATTGGGACCTGGGTCGAGGTGTGATCGAATACAATATGGCGGCTGTATTGCACAGAAGATGGCAAAGAATCTTTGTGAATTTTTGTGCTGTATCAAGAACACGTTGGGTAGCCAAAAATGGGCATTCTTTATTTAAATACAATTCAGATAATTTTAGCAGTACAGGGAGATGTATTTCAACTTGTATAGACCGTAAGTACAAATATCTAGAGCTGTGATGCTCACTGAATTAGTGAATACTCATACTGTACTCATACTCAACTCTCAAGAGTCAAGTCAATAGTCCGATTACGTAATTGTGTTTGGACGTTCTTCTACGTAGCCTTTTCTTCATTATGCAATAATATTAACGCATTTTTCAGATTTTGACCACCTGAGAATGTCGTAATTCAGCTTGCATGCTAGAAAGCTGGAAAAGCACTATATCCCAATGCTTGAAACCAGAAACTTAATTTTTTGTATAAAACAAAACGAAGGTTAGGATTATGG
>JANUFV010194074.1:0-12374 GCA_024757865.1 Epizoanthus scotinus | reverse complement strand
CATTGGAGAACGCGGCAGATTGCTCTGGTTGAAGGCATGCTAGCGGGAAATGTGTTTGACTGGGGCGCCAAGGAAGTCCCCTAGCACGTAAATCCTGTATCTAAAGTTCAGCTAAAGTGAAAGCTTCATGTAACTTTAAAAGAGACACATGGAGTTCATGGTCTATTTATAGTTTGGGGGCCGCAGTTTGTAGTTTGGAATTTCTAAATTTGTTCAGTTGACCAAAACACTTCAGTATTTGTTTTAACTGAAGTCTGGTTTCCATATGATCTGAAGCGGGCGGTAGTCGACGATGTGCCACCGGCTGTCGGTCTCAGTCACAGATTATGTGGAAACATCAGTCTGCAGTGGTCTGCCGACCGTCTGCGCGTGCGTGGAGTAGTCTGAATGATCGGAAGAGTTGAAATCAGTAAATCAGTTTCATTTCTTATGGCATGGGATAACTTGTTGCACATCAACTTTAAGCCTAATCGTTTATAAAACGTTTTTCGCCCTCGTGCATTTGCAACATCGATAGAGCAAATAAACAAATTTAAAAAGTAAACAAATACACTAAACAAATAAACTAAACAAGAAATATGAAAAGAAACATTTTATATTCAGTTCCGATTTCGCAGTTTTCATTATTAAAATATTTTGCTACATCCTGCACACAGATGTGGGAAAACTGATTTGGAGTAAACACGAGATATCTATGTATTCCATTGCATCGTTTAGTTTCTCTTCATCTCGTTACCTGAAACTTTCCGACACATTAGATACAAACAACATACCACTGATGTGTCAGTAAAATGCCTGAAGCGCGGCTAGTTTGGTAACTAGCTATTAATAGGTGGGATCGTAGTCGAATCACAGCACCGCGACATATCTCCAAACATCGATAAGGCTTTATATACGGCCGCCTTCATAACTGGGCGGCTTAGTTGACTAATAGTTAATCAATATAATTAATTACTACCTTTCTGTCACCATTATCTGAGAAAAATCTCATCGTTTTGCCATCTTTTGAGACAATGTTTAGTACAGTCCGACTCACGCCCTCACGCCCCAGGGCATTCTATGCTTAAGTGATAACATCTAGTTTTACCTTTTTCCTGGCAAATGCATTGGCTATTCACCAGCCAGGAGAGCAAATATATAAGCCAGCGAGCGCTTAAAATATATTTCAGATCGTGCTCGTAATAAGTAACAAGTCGTTGCTTAATGTCCTTAATAATAAACAATTTAAAATGATTAAGGAAAATTCTTGCAATGTTTTTACATAACTTGGCCTCGCATTTCGCGTCATGTATATGCCAACTTCAAACCTGGAAAGGACTAACTGTGAAAAGACATCTTTAAAACAGAAGATAAGCTTTTAGGAAACTAGACATTGCGTGCCGGAGCTATGCCAAGTTATGCTATCTCCTATTCCGTGAGATCGGAAGATATCCAGAGATACCCGTCAATATCTTCTGTACAGTCAAAGCAATAATCCCCATCACAACTTTTTAAACATTTAAAATATTTAATAGATAAATACCCTTTAGCTAGTTCGTTCATATCGGTAAGATTTTTGAAATAACCAATGGCATCAGAACTTAATTGGAAGTCTCATCACTTGAATTTCACTTAAAGGCTTAACTTTTAAAATTTCGATGTGTACAATACAATTTCACTGTCGCAATGACAACATTTGTGGAAATGTCTGTATATAAAGTTGAATAACCCTATAATAGTTTATATTATAAATATACTACATCGATGTAATTCATACAAGCTTAGTGAGGATGAAGCCTGTAAAGATTTATATTGGTTGCTCTCGTGATTTGAACCAAGGCCCGTTGTATACTGAATTATGATAATCCATTTTTAGTAGAAAATAATGCAATTTATACGATGTGTATTAACCATCTCGTGTGTAAGGGGACTTAGTTTGTATTGAGTACTTCACGTTCTCCAGGGCAGAACTATAATTCGGTGTTTGACATCATAAAAAACTATGAAACAGGGCAAGTCATCGAAATTCTACCGGATTTGTGTCAAACTGACGTTTTGACACGACAGAAGTTCGGTATCTCAGAACCGGGCCTGAGGCGATGTCACCAGTCGATAGGTTAGAGTTACCCGAGATATTTGACAGTGCATATGCAATGAAATTTTTTGCATAAAAATTTGTCATTCTAAATAAATATAAACATACTAAGCACGAAAACAATTTGAATTTGATACTTTAAAAAAAAGTGAACATGCAAATAACAGAAAACACTTAAAAAAAACTACTTAAAAGTTTTTAACTGTATTTAAGAATACAGTGGGATGGTTTTCAATAAAACGATCTGTATTTCAATTCATCGTGAACGCGGTAAAACAAAGATGGCAAGTGTTGTTGAAGGAAGAGAATGGAGCGACAACAGTCTAAGCTTTCAATGTATTGAACTTGAAAACTATTTATTTTCTTAATTTTAATATTCTTTATCTTTCTTGTTTCTATACCGCATGATAGGATAATTGGACTTGTTGGTAAATTAGCGTGCTTTGCGATTGCGTTTATCTTGCCCGTTCAAGCAGCTCTGATTCTACAAAACTGGACAAGATAACCTCAGGCTTGGGAAAACGAAATCTTCCTCATTTGCAGGCTTTCAGATAGTTTCTAGTTTTTGCTATAACTCACAGAGCTATGTTAACTTTCTTAATTTCAACTGGACGACACAAAGTTGTATTACCAATTTATTATAACAGCTACAATTTTAAAAAAGTGAAATATACAGCGAAAATGTTTATTTTGGTTTAAGTCCTCAATAGTTGTGTCCGATAGCAGGATTTGTTACCGGAAAGTATCCAGTTTACAGACAAATTTTAATTTGTTAAAATGTATCACATTTGAGGAAATTCTAACTATTATAACAAACGTGTTTTTATGTCCTTTAAAATTATTTGAAATGCAAAGTGCAAAGTGTAAAGTGCAGTAGTAAAGAACGATTTCCGAAATCATGTCTTGGTGTTTAATTAATCCAGGTGATTGATCCTATAGCATAGCCGTGCCGCAGTATAATTTGTAATGTCATATCTCAGAGACCGAGTGATGTGCGACAGATCCCTTTATGAGAATCTTGTATGCTTACAATGTCCCAAACCTTTAAGCATTTAAGAATATAAAAATAAAGAAACGTTATCTAAAAAAAGCTATTTAAAATCTTGTTGTGAGATCGTTCATGATTTCGTTTCTCGAGAGAATACAAGATATCCCTGCTGGGAACCGGTAATTAAATGTCGCATTGCTTTGCGAAATATACCTATATTGTAAGAGCTAAGTTTGCTCACAATTCTTAGCAAGCACTAGGAAGTGGAAGTCACTGAGCCCCAGATTTGATAGACCTACAATTAAGAATACACGTATTAACCAACTAGACGTTTTAAAATACATTTTGTAATCCATCTTCACGGCAAGTAACATCACAAATTTCATCTACTCACCGATAGAGCCAAAATTCCACTCGCTTTCTGTTTCTGTTGCTAAGTTATAACTAATGAAAAAATATTATCTTTGAGTGTTTTAAAAGATAAGTTAATAGTATAATTAAGTGGGAACATTTTAAGTTATAGATAAAGTACATTTAGCAAAAGTGGTTGAATAGAAAGGCATCTAGAGTGAACGACTGTATTGGGCCGTATCCTCTATGAGAGCTTACATAGAATAAACTTTAAAATGGTAGTGGCGCACATAAGTTCAAATCAAAATGTTTTGAAAAGCACAGTTTTAAAACTACCTTTAATCCCATTTTTAAATTTGCTATTTAGATTACGAGTTATTGAAAGTGAAAGAGCTGAAAATCCCAAATTGAGAAGTAACTTTCAGTCATTTGTTTCTTCTAAATATTGATCAATTACTATCACCGCTTCATTCGTTTACCAATTCGCACAAAACAATCGACATAATAAATCAAAATGCCAATGCGTCAAGTTTTTTAATATGTGTTCTCTTGTCAAAACTACTAATACAACCAAGATAACAAAGTTTGTATGGAAATATTTAAAGGTATGTGGGATCAAAGAGTTACTAATTAATAAGTAGATATGATTTTGCTCCAGCTTTGATATTTTAAAGTAGATTTTCTAGAAACCTTTCCCTAATAGCATTACAATTGCCAGTTATTATACAGTTAATGGGCGGGACAAGCAGTTGCATGCATTTTTAAAACTTATAGCAGAACTTCAATAGTTTAGTTCTTCATTGAATACAGATACTTACATTTTAAAATTATTTGACATTATCTATGCAACAATCATTAATACAGGCACATTCTAAGCCTAAATTACTTTTGAAATAGACAAATGTTTTAATTTTATTGTATATATGTTATTTTATTTTTAGCAAATATTTTTCAGTCTGTTAAGATTTCATTTCTGTAAAATGTTTTGATCAAGACTACCAATAAATCAAGGATGTATTGTGAGCTAATAATTCAACAGTTGACTGCCAACTAAACAGAACTGTACCTTATACAAATCTTAAATCTGTCAATAATGACTCAGAAAATATTGGAGTAGTGGTTTAGTCGACGCGTGGCCAGCCGCCTTGCACAGAACAAAAAACAACAGCTTCGATTTGTCAGTAGGTGTGAAGAGGTTTCTGTCTAATAAAAAAAGCAAAAATGACATTTATATTTTATCATTGCTCTTTAAGGTCGTACATGACCTACAATGCTCAATACAACAGCATGCAAAGATACATGAAAACGGAATAAGCAAGCAGATGGGTTGTATTGTGTGTCTTAAGAAAACCTATGAAGTGACACTTAGCTGAGAACACCAGTTCCGCAAGAGTTGTGATACCAATACATTTTCAGAATATATTCATTTTTTAAGTGCGTATTTTTTTTCTTCTTAACTTTCAATTTCTATCAGTAGACGTTAATTAGAGTGTACATATGTAAGGAAAGCCTATGTACTAATGTAGGTCGTAATATCTTATGAATGTGCCCTGATCTAGTGCAGATTATAGATCACTATATCGGAAGTCGAAACATTTTCAGCCTTCGGGACAAGAATTTAACCTATCACGAAATTACAAATAGAACGGAATTTTGATCCATTTACTCTAGTTTTGTAATAAAATAAAATCGGATTGTTTCTTTAATTCGTTTACATTACTTTAGTCACTCGGTTTTAATACTGAAAGTTGGTAATTCGTGCTTGTTTATTTGTCAACAGTCGGATATCCTTTGTATGTTTTATCGCCAGTTAATGCAAAACACATTGCTTCGACCACCTACCTGCCTTGACCAAGTGACCTATATTTCGCATTCAAGCTCCCGAGCTGATAAACACGTACTGAGCTCCAGATACATCGCAGTAAGTTTCAACTTTGCCGGATTC
The DNA here is from genome assembly GCA_024757865.1 of Epizoanthus scotinus. Classification (NCBI taxonomy): domain Eukaryota; kingdom Metazoa; phylum Cnidaria; class Anthozoa; order Zoantharia; family Epizoanthidae; genus Epizoanthus; species Epizoanthus scotinus. Next base: position 7,016 of record JANUFV010194074.1, on the reverse strand, counting down.
AATAGAAAACTAGCTTGGGTATTTTGATTATATTTTATTGCCTTCGAATGTGTTAGTAAAGCCGCCGCATATTAATGTCGGCTTGTGGAATTAAGCCAAACTATGTGCAAAACGGCAAAAATAATCTTTCTCAAAGTGTAAAAGATTTATCTGAGGACGTAATATATTGTTTCTTGCTAATCTCCTGCAAAAACATGTTATTTTAATGTCATAATAAAGGTTTTTCAAGTGATTAAAGATGTTTAGTTTTTCGGTAAAATATACATTGCATTTGCATGTTTGAGTTGGAGCCTGTCGCGTTTATCTACCAAATCGCGAAAAGTCTTGCACTCTGTAAACTGCCTTCAGTGGTTCTTATCAAATGTTCGGTATACTCTGAACATATTTAGATGTTTATATTATTAGATTTGTCCAAGGGTTGTCCCTGAAATTCACAAAGGACGGCACCTATTCATCAGTCTCGCGTTTCGATATCCGGAGAAATCAGGGAGATTGATTTGCGCAATTAGCAAACGTTCAACATTTTCCATCTTTGCTTTGCATATAACAGCAGCTTGATTCAGTTTTTATGAACCAGTATCTCTCAACAGCTCATTAAATAGCAGCCCATTCGGCGCTTGCAAGGAAACAATACACCCGCTCGGTCTCATGTGAAAAAGGATTGCTTTTCTTCGTCATTATTAAATGATACCAAAAAAATGTTGAGTGTCTATAGTGTGTCTAGCTATTTCTGGTGGTAGGTTGATGTTTTATGACAAGATCTATTCCTCTAGGCCTAAAACAGAGCATTACCATAGCTGCAAAGTGAGAAACCAAATTTCAAAAACCATCGTGTGTCCAAAGCTTGTTAAGTATATCAGTTGCCAAATAATTTTCAGGAAGATAGTCCGGCAATCTAATAACATTGAAGTGAAAAAGATTCACCACCCGTGCGAGTCGGTTCGTTTGAAAATTGTCGCTGTTGTCCTGTCAAAGGTATGTAGCGTTACACATATTTCCGGTAGAAAAACTGCATTTGCAGCCTTAATTTTGTGCATCAGTTAATTATCAAGTTTTTTTCATCATTACAATGTTTAAGTTTAGTTACTGCTGTCTCAGTACAAAATAAAGGGGTAGTTCAATAAATAGGTGATTGCTTTGGAAATTAGTTTGAATTCGTTGACCATATGTACTCGATACATTCGTTCTCCTTTCAGGCCCCATTCACTAAATTATGCAGCGTGGAGTATTTCATTTTACATTTGTGATTCTTTTCAATATTTCTTGAATTTTCTTTGAACGTCACTCGTATTATGTCAATCTTTCATGGAAGGTCTCGGTTTTTGTAAAGAAAAAGAAAAATATATTTCAACTATATACTTGCAAACGAAGCAAAATATAAAATCTTCAAAAAGCATTGCGCTTTCTTTTAACTCACGGACGCATTACAGACTAATTGAAGTCTAGTTTGTCTTCATTTGTTTTACCCATATACAACAATAAGCAAATACTACAATGTCAACATTCGCCTGTGAGGGAGATCGCATCCGGATATTAAATTTCTACATTGGGTCCCCATAGCCACAGATTGAATATGCAATCTTTTAAAAGTCCTATTCCTTAGGAGAATGTTTGTTTGTTTATTTGTACTGGTTACCAAGTAAAGACGTACTCTCCAAAACAGTTCAACGCTGGGGTGAAACTTCTCTAGAATGTTATCATTTGTATTTTCATTTCAGTACAGCTTTGTTTAACGTACACAATCTTAGCGGAAGCTGTTATTTTCTTTGAAAAGCTTTCAGAAATGAAATAACTGTAGCATTTCTTTGAAGGTATTGTTCATATTGTAATGTGTAGTATGTAGATTTTTCTATGTATGTAAAAATCCTTGGTTTTCGTGCATGGCGCATTTATGCATTGACGCAAGAGCCTTTCTTGTTAATTAGGTCACTGAAGATATTGACATTCACTATTCGCTCAAGGGATTATCGATTAGTGTGTGTTAAAAACACTGTCGAGTGATTTAATTGACAAGCACAAGTGCTGAAGTATACGGTGATTAGTGTGCTTTTAAAGGGGAGATGACCCCCCATGACCTCATTTCTATCCTATGCAAATCATCTCTTCGGCTACACCAGCGTTTCACAACCTCCCGGTTGAGTTGTTCTAAAGCTAGTATTGTGTTCTTAACTTCGCAGGATCTTAAAACCCAATCAACTACCCACAGAGGATCATTTCCTCCTCCTCAACGATTCAAAAGGAACGATCAAACGCGTTTCAGGGTGTAGCGCCAAATCGTTCGTGAGAAAACAACAGACACATTTAGTTCCATGTGATGTCTCCGCTGGGAAAGCTAAAAAGTGCATTGGCCGTACTCGCGTGCGTCGGGCTGCTGGTATGTAGAATTCGTGCTTCAAAAGAGACTGTGGTTGTCGGCACAATTTACGGCTTAGTAAAAGGAGTAACTGTACATTTTCCTCACGCAACGGGGCCTTTCAAAGCCATTAACAAGTTCTTGGGAGTTCCGTACGCAAGCCCGCCGGTCGGAGAGCTGCGTTTTCGTAACCCATGTCCACCCAAACCATGGAACCCAGACACGTACGACGCAACTCATTATCACAGTGTGTGCATGCAAAATCCGAGCCACTTTATCAAACATTTGCGAATGGTGTGGAACAATATTTCGCGCAAAGACTTTAGCGAGGACTGTTTATTTTTAAACATATATGTACCTAACCCGATGGCCTCGCCGAATGGAACTGAAAGACAGGCGCCAGCGCCATATCCGGTGATGGTTTATTTGCACGGAGGCAGCTATTTCGCGGGAGCTCCGATTCGAATGGAAACTTCTGGGGAAATCTTGCCTCTCAGAGGAGTTGTCTTGGTGTCGGTTCAGTATCGCCTCACGGCTTTTGGTTTCTTAGCGACTGGAGATGCAAGTGCCCCGGGGAATGCTGGGTTGCTTGACCAAGTTGAAGCGCTGAAATGGATCAAAGCCAATATTCGCAGCTTTGGTGGAAATCCGGCAAAAATCACCATATTTGGCGAAAGTGCCGGTGGTTCTAGCGTCGGCCTCCACACCCTGTCCCCCCTGACCAGGGGTTTGTTCAACAGAGCCATAGCTGATAGTGGTGTTGACTTTTCCCCATTTGCTTATTCCACGATGTCCAAGGTAGTAAATTTTACGAAAGTGCTGGCAAAAGATGTGGGGTGTCCTCTGGGAAGCAAGAGGATAATGCTGGCATGTTTGCGTAAAGCAGACCCTTACAAACTTGCCGAAAGCGTTCCGTCCCATGATCGTTTCCTTCCTGTTGTGGATGGCTACTACCTTCCTGACACACCGCAGAGCCTCCGACGTCACGGAAAGTTTCACAAAGTTCCACTTTTGGCAGGATACACGAAGGATGATGCCGGCTTCCTGTTGAGAGGAGCTGGTCGTCTAATGCCGGTGGCAGATCGTAGAGTGCACATCACAAACTTTATAAAGCAAAGAGAACTGTGTAAGGACGACAAATCTATCCGCTACTTCGCCGCCGCGGTAGAGTTCCAGTATACCCCTTGGCCTCACACCATGGATTTCAACAAAGTGAGAAGAAAAATGATGGAAATGTACACGGATTACTACCTCTCGGCCCCAACACACGCTGTGTTGCTGCTACACGCACAGAAAGCGCCTGTGTTCATGTACGAGTTTCGCTACAGGTCCAAGCACGACAACACTACACCCACTTGGATGGGCGTGTCCCATGGCTCTAACTCTAAGTACATTTTTGGCCTCCCCTTCCTGAATAGGACCTATCTCCACACATTCGACCAGCGCGACCGACAACTCAGTGAACAGGTGATGACATTGTATACTAACTTTGCCAAATATGGTGATCCGACTCCAAACCCGGTGGGTAATGTCAAGTGGGAACATTTCGGCAATAAGCACCATGACTACATACGGATCGACGCCAAGTTTGAGATGGCGACTAAGTACCACCCCCACCGTATCGCTTTCTGGAACCAATTCTACCCACAGTTCCTGAACATTACCCCGGATGTGCAGACGAAAGATCCAGTGATTGGTGCTGTCAATAGAGGTGGAACTGTGAGGTGCTGTCTGCACTTGCTACAAACTCTAGCAATCTTATGGGTATGGAAAACAATTGTCGTACTTGACCTGTGAATAATGTAGTTTCATTAGAATTTTGCATTGGTGCCACAGCAAGTCCATAGCTACCATGGGGGGGACGCGAGGGGCAGTCACCCGTTCACAATTTGCTTCAAGCAAAGGAATAATCTATTACCATATAGTATATATATTTCAGTAGCATATCCCTTCTGATAGGCTACGGACTTAAATGGAGCACATAATATATCCAATGTTTAGACTATTCTGTACAGCATGGCCTGAAACGCTTTTAAGAAAATGAAAACAGTACATTATGTATTTCTAAAAAAAATATAACGAGCATGTTTACGGAATATTGATTGCAACACGTTTTTGTAAGGCATCGATGTGAAATCCATTGTGTAAACGAGAATTCAAAATTCCTAGCAACAAACTCTAAAGACTATCATGAGATTTTCTAAAAAAATGTCCAAGAAACATAATTGCTGTTTACAAGATTTTTTCTTGGCACGAGAAGACTCGATTGTTCTTTTCGCTAAAACATCAGTATGCAAAACTCGGTGTTTTTAGCAAAGTCTGTGCCAAAACTATTGTGTTTGGGTCGGGATTTCCCATGCTTAGTGTCAGTTGATCTCTGAGTTAGTATGGCGTTGACATGTTGCCATGTTATCCTAGCTACAGGCAATACAATACACAGGGAATTCCAATTGAAAATGTAGATTATAAGCATTTAGAACTACATTGTCAAAGCGAAACTTTATTATGTATCTGCGTATCAAATTCTCCTTCATTTTAGCGTTCAATCTGTCATTAGTCCCAAAATGAAGAGAGGAGGTCAACCATTAGTTGAAAATGCTGCTGTATTGAGTAACAATGATGGCAGCTGTCTAAAGGCCGTATATATTAATATAATGTATCCTCAGAGACCCAGGGGCAGATCGCCGCGCAAGGAACTTTCAAGTAAAATTTTTCCCTTTCTCGCGCGCGCCTTTCTGCATGTTTTTCTGCTCACCCAACGATCTGCCTGTGGGTCTCCGAGGATGTATATAATGTGCATTTTATAATATTTAAGAAGATGACTTTGTATGACCAGAGGCGATCAAAGGTTGTTAATTGATAGAAATGTTTTTTAGCTTTAGAATTGTACGCCGACCATTTTCTTCTGTATAAATGTTTGCGTTATTACGCATTAGTTTAAGTTCATTTGTTTCTAAATAATTCGTTTATAGCAATACAGATCTATTTTTTATAAATCCATTTGCATTCAAACTAGTTTTCTTCATCGTTGCACTTAATTTTGCAAGACACGAAAATTTTACCATTCTGTGTTGGGGATATTTTAGCTTCATCCGACTTTATTGAATTTGTAGAAACTAAATTAGTTGTTTCATTTCCGCGATTTCATAACTCCTGTTGTTGTCCAAATTCCTTTCCAAAATGAATGTCAAAAGCATGTAAGGCGCCTCTGGCAGACAAAAAACTGGCATTAGCCTACTTATAGTCGATCACTGCCTGGATTTCCCGATAGAAGGTCGAGAGACTCGACTAGACCAACGTCTTAACGTCCCTGTACACGGACGGTGTGGCGAAAGAAGGTCACACAAATTCAACCCTCGGGAAGGCCGGAGATTGAATCTGGGACCTTCTGGTTGGGAGCCAAAGATCTTACCGGCTGCTCCAACCGCGCTCACACTCTCAGGGTGACAATGGTAACTAAGCTTAGTATGTACAGAAACTACAACCTTGTTCAAAAATATTTATCTATTGAAATCAAATTTTCGCGCCATTAACTTTCAGAAGATATAGAGTTTTCGTATTTTTCCCATCGTAGAAAAGCGCGAAAACTGGATATCGCGAAAAGTATATGTAATGAGGTATGCGATATGGCAAAAATGACAAAATATGGTCCGATTTTCAGCTTGTATATAATTCAAGCGATCTATAAATACAGTCATCAGTCTTTGCATTTAAGTTGAAACTGAACACAAATATATCTCGGAATAGTTTATCTAAACAACTTAATGCTGACATAAACAAACCCGTTCTATATGATCATCGAGCGAGTATAATAAAGATTGTCAGAAACATTTCTCAACTAGCTGTACAGGTGTAAACTAGAAAATTGTATTCTTACCCAGCAGTATTTGGCAATGCAATTATTCACAGCCGGAACATTTTGGCCAAGGTGAACGCGAATATATTAAACATATTTGATTATCGCAGTACTTCCTGGCAGCTGCTAGCAAATGAATCGCCATGAGATATTTCAAATTGATCTTACGAAACACTTCATGAATACAGCAATATAAAAGTAACATTTGGCAGTTATGGGCACAAGAAATATGATATTTGATCTGTATCCGTGTAATTCACTATAAGTGTTTGTAAATATTGAGCCATTGTATTGATACAAATGTACTACACTTGTCGATAATAAAATTATGGAAAGAAAAATACGTCAGTCAGTGTCTTATTTTCATTCAAGTGATCGAAGTTTCATTTCCACCTCGATGTCTATAAAACGAAAAGTCAGTAGTTTTAGTAAATACTTCTAAAGGTACAATTAAACAACGCCTACAATGTTTCGTGTTTTTTGCACATGTGGAAAAGACAACCGCCAGATTATTTACTTAAAAGATTATGCAAAGTGAATCAACAATTAGTTTTGAGTTAAAGTGGTTTTCATGGGTTTGCACGAAAATTAGCGTGAGGGGAAAACAAAACAAATCTGTGTTGTTTCTCCCAAATGGAAAAACAATATTAAGCTGCAGTTTCGCCTAAACGTCATCATAAAGAGTTTGGATGCAAAACAAATCGAAAGGAAATTAAACACTTAATGAATGATGAATGAATGAATGATGAATGAATGAATGAATGAATGAATGAATGAATGAATGAATGAATGAATGAATGAATGAAT
>JANUFV010193963.1:0-12377 GCA_024757865.1 Epizoanthus scotinus | reverse complement strand
AGAGAAGGAAAAAACGAGGATCCATAACTTACCGTACGGATCGAGCAAACGAGGTTAATAAGATATTTATTATATGGGCTTTTTGATCATTTGGAGCAACTGAGGGCGTGTAAACACATGAACACATAAACAAATGACAGCCGCTCGAGAGCGAGAGGTCCGTACAGCAACTTACGGACCTGAGATTGACCAATCACAGCGCGCGAAACTAACTAGCCATATAATAATGTTACTTATTCATGTAGTACCCAAGTAATACCGCCATCACAATGACTGCAATATTCCCCAAAGCTTTGTATTGGAGATACGTCCGGTAATATTTCGGCTGCCGGGCTACGTGTACAACTTGAAGTAAGTAGTAGAAATAATAATTATTATTATTAGTATATATACTACAAATGTAGCTACAAGGTATTGCATCCTACATGTATACAGGGATTTGTTCTTAAAATTTCTGAATTTAGCATGCTGTTTACAAGTTGGGTTTATTTGTCAAAACAAAGCTATGCAAAATATTCTAAGATGTACTATCATGCAGGTTATATGTAGGCTTACATATACAAATGAATCGTCTGTGTTGTATTACAGGGCCTGCGCTGTGAATGTGAAGTTCATTTTTGCCGTTAAGCGCACGTTTGTGCTATCAATATCACAAATATGGCACTTCCAATTACAAATTGAATGCGCATGCATGCTCTGATTGGATGACAGAGATTTGTGAATTCTTACTTTTGTTTTTTCAAAAGATAATAACTCCAAAACAAATGTTCCGATTTGAGTCAATTATTTTTTAATAATCCAGCACTTGCAAATAGAAAGAAAACTATGTTTTCATATTTTTCATTTTCATTCTAAAAATTTATAAAACTGTCGTCGTGGGACATAAGTGAGAAAATACAAAACATGCTTTTGTTGCAAATTTCTTCGAAATAAATTACAATCAATTTTGTTCTCCTTCTGTACTCGTGCACGGCCCCATTTAAGTTTAGGTTATGTGACGCTATGCATGATTCCATCAACACAAAAAAATTGTCTCGAGTATATTTGATATATCAAGTTCGTTTTCCTCGTGATAATGGTTGGTTAAAATTATCTTGGTAACAGCCGATTTCTTGACGTCACAGGTTCCTTGAATCTAATTAACTTTGTATAAATTTGACAATTGCAGATACACCCTGGAACTTCCAGGGAGAGGGGGTGTAATATTTTCAAATTCCATCCATGGTGTAGATGTGGAATCACACAGTTCATGTGTTAATATATTCTGTGCAAACAGTGTACCCCTGCTGCACACTTTTGTGATATAAACAGATAATTTTCAATGCTTTCAGTCCAAATTGCATATTATTTGCTTGCAGATTCCATTTTCTTCATCAAGAACTGCATACACAAGTGATACCAAACAATAAGAGAGGGGCTGTGCCTGCCTGGGTACAAGTGAGAACCTGTCATTGAAATGATGTCAATCTAAATACCATTACTTTTTCGCTAGACATTCTCTCTTATGTATTTTTCAGAGATTCAGTCGCATGTTCACCACACACCTTTACAAGAGCAATTACATGCAATAGCATACAAAGAAATTAGAACGGTTTGATTGATGCTATTCTTATTGCATGAATTAAAAATCGCATTGCAAGCAACTGCACGCAATTTTGATTGCGTGTCAAAAATTGCAATAAACTAGTTATAATAAGTACATATTGATGTTAGTCCACAATACGCCATACACTCTACACATTTGGGATATTCTTCATGCAATCTATTGACATCCTGGGCATTTTGGGCATTTTGGATCTAGTAAATGCGAAAAAACTAAAATTACACCTGATACAGTGACATAAAACAATACTGCCAGTGTTATTATGAAACTAATAATTGAAAACAGCAATCTTGTGGTAGAGATAACAGGCTTCTTGCAACCTTTAATCCTAGGACTACCAAGGGGTCCAGCTAGGGTTTTAAACCCAAAGGTTTTATACAAGTACTGTAGGCTAATTAATAACACATCTTTTGACACTAATTGCATAATGTCAGCATTTATAATTTATGCATGACAATTTATGGAAATTGGATTTTGATAGTTTTTCATCTGACAGAAACTGTTTTAAAATATGAAGTTTCTAGTTTTGATCATCAATTTCTTTTTGTTACAAATAAATAAATAAAGCATTATTTTGTACTAGTATCTTATAGTTTTGTTGAACATAAAAAACTGCTGCTAAATTGGCAGATGTTGTATTGCAATAAAACCCATATTATGTAAGAACCTAGTTGATGTCAGATATTTGGTAGTTAACCCCCCTAAACTGCCTAAACCAATAATAAAGTATCAAAATTGTCCTACATGTAAAGTATCTTTACTTAGTTTATTTAATTATTATTATTATTAATTTGAAAAGCATCTTAGTTCTCTGAATCAACTTGCTTAAAATATTTTTTTCAGTTACAGTCCAGCTACTCTCTGCCATGACCTAATATGCAATGTTTCAAGCTATTTCGTATATAATTTTTATATTCATGTACAAGTACATATCTAGTACATTAACAGGAAAGGGATCTAGCCATAATATACAATTCTGACTCTTTTGGTTGTAAAACAGTCATAGACAAGTGAATTATACTGGTTCAAATAAAAAAAAAATTAATTTCTGGAAACTAGAAGATTTCATTTTTTTTTTGGTGGGGGCAATCCGGCATGCGAGAAGTCAAAAAATTATTTGGAGATAAGAAATGTAACGTAAAGTTGCATTTGGGGCTTTCTTTTTTGCTGCACTGAACATGCCCATAATTTCTTCTGCATCAATGTTATGTGACCTGGCGGAATTTGTGTTATCCTGAAGCTTTTCATCGACGTCACACTTGAAATGTTTTGCATAATGTCGCTCCAAGACATCCACTATGGCCTGCAAACAAGACTTTATCATGGCACTGAACAGGGATTTATCCTTCGGAGTTTCTCTTAACTTAAACAGTGTGTGGTCATCCTGTGGCTTCAAGATGTTTCCAAATGGCTATCCATCCTGTTCCTTTAGCTTCGCTACAATGTCCTTCACAATCTTGATCCCATTGACATAGTCGATTTGGTTAGTGGCTGAAGTGTAGAATGCTGTCAACCACGGACAAGTCAGGACTTTGCCAACGAGGCCCAAGACTTGCAATTCAACATGTGCTGCACCGGTGCTCAGATCCGAGAGAAGACTTGCACGAAGACCACCACAAGATGTTACCTTCTCCAGGTACTTGATAAATAGCTCGTAATGCTCTACCATCACTCCAGCAATATGGAACAGAACATGGGGACGGTTACCTCTGTATCGTGGAATGATCCCACGGGCCAGTCCTTCTGCATCTAAGAAACATGTAAAACCACGTGGGTCACCCTTGCCATCTTTATACCTCATCAGGTTATAAACAATATTGGCAGCCACACAATTTGTTCTACAAGTTCTTCCAGAAATGCCATTTTCTTTCTCATATATTGCTTTAACCCTTTCACTCCCAGTATGTTTATCAACATATATCTTCTCCTAACAGTATCAATATAGAATCAGTTGTTTTGTTGTGAGAATAAAGGAATTGATCATCCACTCCTAATTATTGAAGATGAAGTGCAAAATTCTCCTAACCTATTTATAAGAAATGTATGGAGATAGGTAATAAGAATTTACAAACACATCATTTGGCACTATTGGGAGTGAAAGGGTTAAAGCAGATCGTGCTTTTGTGGCAATAGAGTCACGTGGATGAAAGTGGCAGTTGAGTTCATTTCAAACTTTTCCCCCATGATCCATTCAGCAGTTCAATGGTCGCATGGTTTGCAGCATAGCGATCAGTCATTGTATTAACAATGTTTTCTACCAAGTTCGTCTTCACAGGCTGAGAGTACTCTTCATGGAAATAAGAATATACAGTTGCAAGATTGTCGATCGAATCACATATGTGATCATGGTAGTCCTTTGCAGTCCCACCTGCCAATTCATCAACAGCAACTGAACTGCAACTGTTTTTTGTTGTCACATGCACACTGTTGACATGCGCACCTTCCTGTGTGGTAGCATCAAACCCAAGGGTGCAGTTCTTATTTTCCAAAATGGTTTCGGCAGCCTGTAAGTCAGCAATAGCACCAAGCACTCTTGTCATACATTCAACTGTACTCCTGCATGGCACACCACCTAAATTCAAGCGCCACCTGGCAGGATACTTCTTAATAAGTATGGGGATGTTGTCGGTTGGAACTTGGTTGATTATGGAATCATAAACCATCATTCTCATCTTGGGTGAATATGTTTTCCCATCTGCCTTCGTGTCCTTTACCTCTGCCTGCATTTCATCAACTTTCTCTTCTAGTAAAACTCTATCATTCTCTAGTTCTCTAAGCTTTTCATTTCTTTCTTGCAGACTCTTATTCAAAGTGGCTGTTGACCTCTCGTGTTCAGATGAAAGCCGTCTCACTGTTTCAGATTTTCTTTTACTTTAACTTTTCGGCATTATTCTTTTTAGCTAAGGAAAGGGATTTTTTTGTGTTGGCAAGATCCTTATATACCTCCAGGCTCTTCACCTTAACTGTTAATTTTGAAATTCTGTAATTTTTTCTCTTCAATTTTTGGTTCAACATTTAAACAGCATTTTTTTCTTTCAGCTTAGTTGATTGTCCCTCGCTATTCGCTGTTTCGCGCGCATCAGACTTCTATTTTTCATCTCCAAGTTCCGTAAACTAGCCCTGTACGTTTTGCAGGTGTTACACGTTGAAATAGAGTGGGTTTTCAGATTTGGAGATGGTGGTACAGGCTTCGAAGTTGAACTGGGTTGAATATCATTGCAGATATCTTTATATTTCTTGTACTCAATGGGGTTAGTTAACGTGCGGTATTTGGCAATCTGTCGAATAATCTTTTGAACAGGTGGATTAAGATTGGCAGAAACTTGTTCGTCTTGCTGGGTGTGTGTCTGTAGGTGTGACTGCATGTTCTTGACAGTTAACTCACGACTTTTGTTACATGATAAAACATAGAGACTTAGGATGTGTCCGTTCAGAAGATCTGCACCACAATTTCTCCATAACAAGCCTTGACAAATGTGACCTCTGCTGCTTTTTAAATTTTTTTTGATCAAGAACAGGGAAAACGTTTTTTATCTCCGACTTGAGCTTTGCGAAGCTCCAGGATTTATCTACTGGAAATTCGTGAACCACGAAATACGGCGCCCCATACTTTACTGTGGCTGTCAAAACGTCGACAAAAAAATAACTGTTAAAAATTGGTCCAGATTTATATATTCAAATGTTTCATATTTAAGAAGTTTTCAGATGTCGGAGTGAATGCAAAATAAAGAGCCAAACAGGATATATTCGTAAAACAATTTATTAATTTTCAACACTGCGTATTTAATTTGCCGATAATTGTTTTTAAAAAAACAACACCTTTATTGATATTTCCAGTCACACATACCTGTAAAAATGAGTTGCACGTGCGAGCGCGCCCTGCTTGCTCTCACATGTCCGATTTTAGTTTTTGAAATAATGAACTTTTTGTTTACAAACCTGCTTGACTTCTTTGGGACAAACTCTCTGGCTCTGCCTCCGGCCATGAGGACTTGGAAAGCATCTCTTGTCTCTTTGGAACTTGAGCCTACTTCATCAATGGCCGTAGCCGTGACTCTCATACAACAAAACCTCAGTGACTTCAAATTAAATTTGTTTTGTTAAGTCCGCTAAAGACACAAAATTGTCGTCAATCTCGAAGTCCCCAGCTACTCCCAAGGGAGCGAAAGCCTTGAGGGCATGCTCATCAGACGTGATGGCAGAATGATACTTTTCAAATAATTCTAAGACAGAACAGTCGTCAGGAACCGAGGCGATTGTTCTCTTGCTTTCTCGAAGATGTTCGTATTTATCAATCGAAAGGGCAATTACAACAGCTGGAGAAGGGAATGCATCTGCCATTTTTAAAGGACCGGCATCTCCGTTCTAAAATATAGTTCAACCTTATCCTGTCAAAATGATGGCTTGCGTGTGGTTTCATGGTCTGTTTTTTGCACACGCAACGCATTAACGAAACAAAAACAATATAGATAAATTAATTGTACGTTTGTGTTTCCGTTTGTTGTCTGATCCAAGCTCATTCCTTAAGTTTTAAAATACAAACATGTGTATTAAGTGAAGTGAAGTTGTTTTGAAACAAAAAATGAAACCAGACTTGACACTTTTCTTCTTTTCGCGTAGGATTTGTCGTTCGGATTTGGAGTTCGTACTTGTAGGAGATTGATTGGCTGTAGTAAGAGGAATCATACTTATAGATTCATCAGGTTGACCTGCTTATGAGATCTCTTAAGCAGGATTGTCATTATATTTTTGAAGTAGAAGGTAACAAAGTTGTTTTAGCCTACATTTATTAGGTTTATTTTGAAAATATTGCTCAAGCAAGCAATATAGTTCAGCTTACCTCAGCTTACCTCGTACTTGGGTTGAATTTCCATGTGGGAAAATCCCCAGCCAAAATGACTGATGAGGAGTTTATTTATGCAGTCTGCCACCCCAGAAAGCACAATGTGCCTCATTGCTTTGTTATAATCATCCTTCGAGTGGAGATTTTGCTGAAATCAACAGCCAAGATGTTTTGAGGGTTTGAAACTCTGATCTCTCGTCATCCCAGTACACCCTGCCACAAAATATGTAAGAGCTGTCTTTTGGTTTTACATCCGGGTCCTTGTAATACGTATCGTTCAATCCACAACACTTTCTCTATTTGTTAGTGTTTGATGAGAGCATAATCACAAATTGACTTATTTTCATTTTCGTTTCAAAATATCAACTAATAACTTATATTATTATAGTGACTACAAATCCACAGCTTCTTTATTAAATAATTGCTGTTTCAGGTGTGTATCAGAATGTTATTTTAAATAATAAATATATATAATATATAAATTTATATTGCGCATTTTTCATACGGAGTATTCAAATGCGCATTACATTTGGAGAAAAGAAAATCTAGCTATTTACAGTAAAAAGTTATACCAACTATAAAAATAACATTCTAGTTTATTCTAATTTAAAATAACTAATCTAATAATGCTGATTTGAAAAGATGTATCTTAAAATAATATTAAAAACTATTCAAATATATTTAGGAAAACTAATTCTAACTAAAAATAGAATTCCAGTTTATTCCAATTAAAAATAGCTAATCTTAAAATGCTGATTTAAAAAGATATAACTTAAGATAATTTATAAAACCTTTCAAAGATTTTGTATTTCCTAATTTGTTTAAGTTGAGTCCATAATGGTGCAGCCACTTTAAATTTAAAGTTGTAGATTATTTTTATATATTATTAAAATGCTTGAGATATGTTTTAAAAGGATTTCCCAGCAGACGTTTGTAGCTGTCAATGAATTACCAGAAATGTATGAAATTTAATCACCGAGACTAGTTTACTTGCCTGGTTTAGTTTATGGTAGTCTAGCTTAATACTACACAATTAAAGTGAAGTACACTTGTATGTTTTAATCTACCTTAATGTTTCAAAGCTGTCAATTACATTTGACATGTTGGACTATCTGAAACTGATTGGCAGCTGTGACTAGAAACTCTCGACAAAGTATTGCAGTAGATCTACTTTCAGAAAGCTTCACAAAGGCTGAACACCGAGGCCACCAAAAAACATTTAATGAAGCCATGTGTCATTCGAACTAGAACTTAGCGATGATGTTTTTTTAACATCACTAGAACAAAGCACTTCATGCTATCTTTATTGACTCTTCTTTTTTTTCGTGCTATGATTTGAAAAAGTATTTTAAGAATAATGCCAAATTATGAAGCATAATTAATTACTAAAAGCCACAGCAACATCAAAAGGACACACCCCGCGAAACCAAATCATAAGTTTTCATCATAAGTTTTCAGGCAACCAACCAGACTTACTTGAGTATACTCAAACTGAGGACATAAAAAGAACGAAATCCTGTTATAAGGCTTGCCACATTCTGCGTTGTACTTATATAATACAAAATCTTCATCTGTTTCCTTCATAATAATAATAATAATAATAATAATAATATTAATGATAATAATAATAATAATAATAATAATAATATTAATGATAATAATAATAATAATAAGTATCTATATAGCGCCTATACAGATCGGCTCTAGGCGCTTTACACAAATGTAAGCAAACAAAACAAAATTCAATATCAATTCAAATTAACGGCAATTTTGAAGAAGTGTGTTTTCAACTTGGATTTCAATGTAGTTAGATTGTCTAGAAATCTGATTTCAAAAGGGAAATTGTTCCAAAGCTGTTGTGCAGCAACAGAAAATGCTCTGGAGCCATAGAACTGGGGAGTAGCGGGAGACCAATTCTTTCATTTAACTTCGAGATTGTTCTTGCAAAGTCTTGAACGTCAGTATGAGGATCTTGAATTTAATACGCTCGGCCACTGGAAGCCAGTGTAGATCTATCAGGACTGGTGTTATATATATGATCGTATTTCCGAGAACATGTTGTCAAGCGTGCGGCAGAGTTCTGTACGGATTGAAGCTTTTTGAGTAAATATTTAGGAACGCCATATAAAAGAGAGTTACAGTAGTCTAACTTGGATGATATAAATGCATGAACAAGGGTTTCCGTGGTCTTGACTGATAGGAATTTCCTTATACAGGAAATGTTCCGTAGATGATAGAATGCAGATTTGCACAAAAAATTGAGGTGACATAGACATTGTGTTATCAAAAATGACACCAATGTTCCTGGCGGACTGTGATGGATGGATGATGTCCGTACCAAAGTGAAGCGGAGGCATCGACATCTGAGGGCTATGAAGAATGAAGAAAAAGGAGTTCGGTTTTGTCCTTGTTGAACTTGAGCTTGTTGGAAATCATCCAAAGGTCAATATTTGCTATACATGTATCTATTTTAGCCATAGTAGACTCCATAGCCAAATCATGTTTACAGGAGAAGGATATACATATAACTGTATGTCGTCGGCATAAAGATGGAAAGACATTTCATGGAATCGTAGGATGTCAGCCAATGGCGAAGTGTAGACTAGATAGAGGATCGGTTCCAATACAGAGCATTGAGGGACACCGCATTGCAATGGATGAGTTTCGGATCGCTCATGATTGATAGAAACAAATTACGAACGATGAGTTAAATAGGACGAAAAACCATTTCAATGCGCGTCCATGGATTGCGAACTTGGAGTAGAGTCTTTTAAGTAGGATTTCATGGTCCACTGTATCGAAGGTGGCTGACAAATCAAGAAGCAGGAGAACAACGCAGCGTTTGTAAGCCGATTGTAAAGGTTCATTAAGATGGTTAAGTTCTAGGTAATGATTAAGACGACTTTCTCTATAATCGTTGAGGTAACCTTGAGGTTGGAATTAGGCCTGAAGTTACCAAGGACCTCGTGCAGTGGTGTTAATACAGCTGATTTCAAGGAACAGGGTAGATAACGACTGGAAGCTCATTTCTGATGGTAGTTATTTTATCATTAAAGATGTTTACAAATTTATTTATTTAGTTTAGTAGACGAAGAACAAGATGACAGGCTCTTTTCAGGTTTTCGATGGAGAAAGTTGTCGATAGATCGGAAGAGGGCAGTGTTGTCTGAGCCAGCTTTTGTAATTAGATTGGAATAATAATTCATCTTAGCTTTGAAGACAATATTTTTAACTCAGGCTACCAGCAGAGGGAAGAGGCCTGGCCAGTTTAGGGTGAATGGGTTAAAGTCTTTCATCAAAAAACTGTTTTCAGCTACAAAAAATCAAGAATTAAAATAAATAATATAATAATAATTCTAATAATTATGTACTTCAAATGGCCTTGAAGTCAATTTTCAAATATTTATTGAGTGTCATTCTTTATTAAAGGTGGCAACAAATTAGACAGGTAAGAGCAAATAACCCATACTTTGTTCAAGTCAGCCACCATTGATATTGGGAAAATCGTTTTCAGAATCTTGTGGGCAATGTTTGCTCTGTGTTGTCTACAACATTGCAAGTAGTTGCCTCAAGCTCTGAAAAATGTCGACGTCTTCCCCGCTCAGTTTTATTTGCTGTGGCAGAAACAGCAACTCTGTTTCTGGCTTTCGTCGTAGGTCTTGGGCTGGTTGGTGTAGGTTTAATGGTCTTGGGGACAATGGTTGGTAAACGATTTATATATGTCTTTTTTCCTCCTGGAAAGTGGTTAGAACAAATTCTGTGGCCCATTGTTGGTGAAAAATCCTCCCGACATACCAGGTGTATCCACTTCTTTCGAAGTTCCTTTGCTTCTGGACTCTTTCCATTGGGAATATTATAAAAAGAAAGCTCTTGTTGTTGGTACAGCATCCAGGCACACCGCCACTATTCGCTGAATGATGCGAAGTTTTCTCGTGACAGTCGCCTGGACTGTCAAACATCTGTCCGCAAGAGCTTTGAGAAAAGCTAGGGTTTCCATCTGTTTGGCCAGCCTCTGAAAGACGACAAAGCGCTTCAACACATTCTAGTTTTTCTACTTCGACAGCATCCATGTTGAAATGTCTCGGTTCGCAATTCGAACAATCCATACGAAAAACAACATCAGATACATCCACCAAATCCTCAGATTCATCTTGAAAACCCGTGCAAGAGTTTTCAAAAAAATCTAGGGTCATCAAGAATGATTTTGGACTCCAGTACATCACTACAAACATCAGAACTGCTGCAAGCGAACGCCATTTTCCTAGTTGTTTTGATATATTTGCCTACTAAGACCAGAATTCCTTGCGCGCGTTGAACCGACTGGGGTCATTATGCATATTGTCTATTGTGTTTATCTGAATTCATATGCATTGTATAATTTAAATGTTCTACAATATTATGTGTGTAATATAAAAACTGGGTTTATGTTTGGATTACCTATATTGTTTTTGAGTGTTTGTAGTGGATTAACTTTGGTGTAAGGAAAGTTTTAACGTCAAAATCTAAATTAGTTGGGATGAGATTTGTCCCCTTATTAAGTAAAACAGGTGTTAGTTGTAAAATTGTGAGGGCTTGCCCTGGGTTCCTGTCCCCATAATATGGTTTGATGGTCCGAGAGACCAAAGGGGGACAGACTACTGGGAGCTGCGAAATATTCAGTAAAGTTGGTAAAAATTTGGTTGAGAGTTCTATCACCCCTGGTTGGAAAATTGACAACTGGCTTCAGTTGAAAGGCTTTCATAGATGATTTAGCTATAGGGAGGAGTGTTCTATTGAAGTCTCCAGCCAATATGACGGCACAGTTAGGATATTTTGCCTCCAGGGTCTCTAAAGATGACACAAAATAGTCCCTCATAGCGGTGTCGTTAGCATCAGGGGATTGATATACTGTACCACGCCAGCAATAATGTTTGAGAATCCGCGTGGTAAACGATTTGGTCTAAGGTTCGCCCAAAGTGATTGCTTGCTAACAATAAGGACATTTGGAAGGTGATCAGTAATATCATGAACTATATTGCCGCTGATGGAGGAATGTTCCGTAGCACTATACAAAACATTATCTATCAATGTAGCAGTATGATTAGTAATTCTTGTTGGCTGTATAATCTGAGATATAATACGTACCCAGGGTATTAACAAAATCTTGTGTTAAAGAACAGGTATCAAAGTTCAGCAGATTAATATTAATATCACCCATAAAAATACAGAGTTTGTTTTCCTTTGAAATCTTATCTGAAAATAAGTAGTCATTACATTTTTCAATTTTTCCGTTTGGATGTATATAAATTACAGCACATACTATGTTTTTGAAGATTTGCAGTTAATTTCTATCCACAAAAGCATTGTCTTGGCCAATATTGGACAAATATATGTGACATCATATACGCTATACTGGACTAGAGAAGTGAAAATGTAGTAATTGCATCATGCCTGTTCTAGTTGCAACGGTACAACCGCACTACAATCACTGTGTGTTAACTTCAGTCCATTGAGGGGAACTCGATCGTTCCGCAGATTTACAGCAATAAAACCCTCTAAAATCTATCGTAATCAAGAGCTGAAAGTGTATTTCAAATATTCACTGACGTGTGGTAGTCTGTTGTTCAAACACCCAAATTTATTTTCACAAATTAACGGTGCTGGGTTTGAACAAACAAGATTCGATGAACAAACAAGACTCGATTTACCACGGCTGGTTAAGGTGAAACTTGTGTTTTAATAATAATAATAATAATAATAATAACAATAACAATAATCAAAATTTATATAGCGCTGCTTCTACTATAATCCAGCAGCGCTTTACAATATATATAAAGTTCATTAATTACAGCTGTTTTAAACTGAAAGTTGATCCAATTAAATATCAAAAGTTTTCTTAAAAAGAAGTGTTTTTAGTTGGCACTTAAAGGTGGCAAGAGCAGTACATGTCCT
>JANUFV010193852.1:0-12380 GCA_024757865.1 Epizoanthus scotinus | reverse complement strand
CGCGATGTTAAATGGTCTGTCCTTTAAGTCGAAACTAGTTCATGAAAGTGCACTCAAAAAAGTTCAATGTATCACCACTCACCTTTTTACCTTTTTCAAGTTTCTCTTCAAGAACAGCTTCTCCACGAGTTTCCTTGTACAATTCGTACGCCATATTTTTCCCTGTTCACAAGAATGGGCAGAAGCAACAAGAGATGACTTGAGCCTGCATTCTCTGTGTACGGCGGAATTACCTAAACCCTGACCCATTGTGCTGACATAGGTTTTGGCATAAATGATTTTCTACGCTGTAATTCGAAACGATATCAGTATAGATAGGTGCATGCCGCAAGCCATTTGCAGGCTCATAGACCAGTAACTTTACCGCAGAAATGAGCCTGCAAATGGCCAACGGGGGAAAACAGCAAATTGAGGGCATCTAAGACATACTACAATATACTCATTCAGTAAGTTGATGTATTTATTGCTAGATTTATTGAAATATCGATGTCAAGAGTCTCCTATTGCTCCTGCTATCACCTATTACAGCACCTTGATATTATCGCCTGAATTATTTCACTTATTTGTTTTAAAAACAAATTTTAAAATTTAACTTACATGGCGGAGACTCGGGGTTGATGCCTGAAGTGGACTGAGCCATTTGTTTGCCAGGAAATGATCACTTCTGCTAATAAGGAACTTGGCAAAGCACTGTTTTTCTCAGTGGAGAAGAGACACGGACCGCGTTTCTCATATGCGTCTTGCCTGATGACGTGATATACAATAACAGAGAACCTTTACCCTGAATCTACCAATATACAGTCTATACTGACAGAGATTAAAACAAATGTTGATCGAGACATATACACATGCTGTCTTGATCAGGACGCCGTATTACTAAAGACAAAAACAAAATTAAGGAATTATCACAAACTTAATTTCACAAACAAAATTACCACGTCTCCAGCATCAACCCAAGAACCGGAGCTAGATTATTTAGTGAAAGCGTACAATATTGCTGGTAACAACACACTGAAAAGTGACACAACTGAAGATAATGTTCATCTTTTCTCGGTATTTCAAACAGTATAACCTTTGAACATGTCTGGAACTGTCCCTAGAACCAATCACAAAGTTGAAGCCTTATAGGAAGAAGTTTGTATTCAGAATAAACCAACGATACTCACGGGGAATCGAAGAACAGGCTCGTCCTTTGAAAATCAATTTACGAGATTCCTGTGTTGGGCAGCAAATCATGGAAAATAAACACAAAACAGATACTGAGATAGATCAATACTGCAATATATGTCCATTTTCCGTATTACTTGCAGAATGCGGGGCGTGATCTCTCGGTCTCCGAAAACTATAAATAGAAACCCAGGACCCAATGGGAACCGAGTGCTCGATCTATTGCGTGCATATTCAGGAAATCCAATATAACAAAGGTTTTCGACCAAGTTGGTCTGGCGTTCGCTGACTTTGTTTTAAACTTCACAGTCATAAAACCCGCCGCACACGGTGAGGCTACAGTTGAGCTAACTGCCTCGCGAGACCTTTTGCTCGGCCGGCTCCTCTTGTGTGCGGCAAAATTTTCGTGAGAAAGTCGCCTCGAGAGGGTGCGAGGAAAATATCTATCAAGTTTCATATTTTTTGCCTGTTCTACACTCAGCTCTCCAATAGCCATGGAGCCTTCGCAGCAAACGAACCGATGAGCAATTCGGCTTCCCGCCATTTTGCATGTTCTTGTTTAACTTCGAAATACGTGAGCAAGCCAGGCAATTTCATTGGCCAATCGGTAAATCTAGCTGAGCTGGATTCTTACCACGCGCACACGGTGAGGAATTTGCCTCGCGAGGCAAAAATTATAAAACACGACAGATATTTGCCTCACGACAGGACCTCGCGAGGCAGAATTCTCACCATAAGGTTTTGAGAGATATTAACGTTTTTTTGTTAAGATCAATCAATTTTGTATTTACCGAGCATAGAGAGCACTTGTTCATCGCGCAAATAAGAATGGAAATTATAGATCTTCTACACTTAAACCAAAGAAAATGAAATTGTATCTAAAAACTTGGACACCGGTTTATTTACTGTGTGTAGGTTATAGATTAGCTCCAGCTGCAATTGAGATAATGCACTATGAAAAAATAGAATTAACGGTTTACTTTTCTTAATATATTTTGAGAAAGATTTATAATTTATTGAATGGTCTTTTATTGCGAAACGTTTGACTTTTTTAAATTTTGGTATTAAAGTCTATGATACGCTGGATACATTGTGTATGCAAGTAACGTGATTTATTTTACCGGACATATATCACGAGTTTCTTTTCCGATATCAAGAGGTGTTAGACAGGATGATCCATTACGGCGCCATACTTTATGGATAAACGCGATACCGGCGTATTCCCTTGAATACCTTTGAATCAGTTGTCTACTGTGGCTGTCTCGTATATCACATTCTGATTTCAGCCAGTTATGTGTTTTGTCCATACTATAATTATAAATGTATGTTCCCGTAAACGCATTTCCAAGGTAAACCTTTTTTACAAGCACTGGAGAGATAGTCACAATGAGCAAGTGCGGTATGTATTACTACTTGTATAGCGAAATAGCTGAAACTTGCTCAATTACAATATCAACAAAGACACTGGCTTGAAATATCCAAAGCTTCTGCCAAATTCTTCTAACGAGTTTCCTGTCCAATATGCTTTTGGTAACACCTTGGTACAGACTTTAGACAAACCTTCTCTTCTTCTATAACAAATTTAGGATCGATTTTAGTGGTATATGTACTCTTATATGACCACGCTTTTCGTCATCGAATGGTCAAAAGGTTGTGGATTTGCGAGAGGACTCGCCGGATGAATGCACAACATTTTGACCATTCGATGACGAAAAGCGTGGTATATAAGAGTACATACCACGAATATGTATCGTAAATTTGGTTTTTACAACTACAGTTGTCCATAATGTTGATTACAAGCGACGCGCGAAATGTCATACAAATGAAACTGTGGTATGTACTCTAACATACCCGCTTTTCAGCCAATCGCCAGAATGCGAGAATTTTATTCAGTGTTGTAAAAATACTTTCAAACATGCCATCTACAAGTTCTAGAACACTTAGACATTGAGCTAGTTCTTAGTTCTTTGCACAATATATATCATAATAATGTTTATTTACCACATTTGAAGAATACTGATTTACAATTTGTACTGCCAGTATCAGTCCTTTACTAAATTGCAAACGAGGCGAGACGAGAGGAGAAGCGAGCGCCCACCGTTCCTTCCCATGCTCTCCACCACCCTATTCCCCGGTCAAAAAAAGGCGCCAGGAGACCTAGTTAAGTTAAATCCACCCAAACCTCTACACGGTCACGTGAAAGATATTGAAAGCTTGAATGACTTCTAAAACGTATGAAGAAAACCCAACATCTCAGATAAGAATGGCGGCCAAGACGACTCCGGATATTCCAGAACAGTTCTCCTGGGAAAAGGAGTTTGAGCGAGTGATGTGGTTCAAAGAAAACCTTCAGAAGGGAGGCTGGCAAACAGTCAAGAGTGTGCCTAGTGCTGGTGCCACGTATTATGTCAAATGTTTCGCCGACGATCCATGGCCGCTAAAAATTCTCATGGAATGGGAATTGCCGATACCTGCGAGTATTGCTTCCAAAATATATTGGAATTTTGCAGAGCGAAGAAACTGGGATCCAATTTTTAATCGTCCTGAAGTTTTGGAAACAACGGAAGATGGATCTCAAGTCATCGCCCTACCGGTGGAAATGCCATGGCCTCTGTGGAATCGAGAATTCGTAACGGTTTATCGTATGAAAGAGTTTCCTAACGACTCCTTTCTGCTAAGTTTGCGCCACACTACACATCCTTCCAAGCCTGAACGAAACGGCGTCGTGCAAATCGTCAACGGCGGCAATTTCAACTACATCACACCGGATGAAAGGAACCCGCAAGGTTCGTGCAAGCTCCTATACTTATCCACAAATGATTACGGGGGATGGCTGCCCAATTCGGCTACTTGGCTTTGGGGAAGAAGGGTTCCAGAAAATTTTGAAAAAAGTCGTCACGGCCTTCTGAAAGCCATTGGAGAGAAACAATTCGACAAGTATTATTGATGTGGATGAACAGATGAGCCAGTTTATGCCCTGACAAAACCTGACGAAAACTGAGCTAAACTGAATAAGACTAAAACAACAAAACCTTTGAACAATCGGGGCAAGGTTGGCAACTGTATTTTCCATTCTGGTTAAAATCAAATAGTGATTGCTTGGCACTATCGAGTATTGCCCGGCATTTTATAATTATAGTCTATACTCTGTCTCTACCGAACTACCATTGGAGTCTAGCCGTTTCAAATGCTTTCGATAGTTTAGTACATAAAACCAAATGACAGTTAAATATTTTACGCGTGCACGGTTGGACATTGGCCGTATTTATACTAGAGCTCGAGACGTCTAAGACGTCCAGACGAATTAGACGTCTGGCTGTTAAGTGCGACCAGTATAAATACGGGACGAACTTAGTCAGACGCACTTAGCATTCAGACTGTATAACAACGTGGTTTTCTCAAGAAATTAGATTGGGTACTAATCTGATGAGACTCGAGGGAAGAAAGTGATTTGGTGCAATTTGACTGCTAAGTGCGTCGGTTCAGTCGCACTTAACTGAGGACGATTAATTCGTCTGACGTTTAATTCGTGTGCCTTATTTCCCGTATTTATACTGGACGGTTAAGCTGTCTCAGACGTCTTAGACGTATCTAGTATAAATACGGCCATTCAGTTATTGTAAAAACGGCCGCTTCTAGTTCTAGATTGTTTTGATCGGCAAGTGTGAAAGGGAGGAACCGAATAAATTTCTATAAACTAGCAGTTACCAAAGGTAATGAAATGCTGCGATCGAGCCGATGGCCACAACAGTGTTATTTAGAAATATCTTTCTGCAAAAAAAAATATTTTTATAGTGCGTAGCACTGGCAAAGATGCGTGAAAATTTGTTTTATATTTTTTGAATATGTGCTTTGACCCGTGGCGTGTGACACAAATTATCACGTTTTCGCAGACATATTATTGTGGTAAACAAATTAAAAATGTCTATAATTTAGAGCCGCCAAGGTAAATCGAACAACTATCATGGTTGGATTTTGGCGAATTTTGTAGCGAAATGGCAAATATTTTAGTATCCAAAAGCGCGTGCTTCGCTCTGTCTAGATCTGTACAGTAAAGATTTCAGACTCAGGAAAAATATTCTCCTTTAATACCGACCTCCTACTTGGCTATTTTTAAAAGATATTTGCATTTTTAATATGGCATATAAATGACCGAACGAAACAATAGACACGAACAAACACTGACAATTGCTCAGACTTGAAATTGATGCATAATTTAGAATACGATTTCAAGCAATGAATAGACCTAATGCCGTGCAAATCTCTATAATCTACAGGTCGAATATCAACTAATCAAGGCTTCATCAATCGCTTTTTCTTTTGTTTGTTGGAGCTTTAGAGAAGCTTCTCTAAAACCAAGATATAGAAGAAAAAGCAATTAATGAACCCTTGACAAATATACGAGGCGAAAGCATGTGGTGACCCTGGCTGCTTTATGAGGCCACCCCACACATGGTTGCGGCGGATTTGCCGCAGGTTATAAGTACTTGGGGCTCAAAATGACACTCAAATCTCGGCTAAGCACACGTTTAGGATGCTGCTCGCCAATCGCTCGCAGCAATAACGTGTGCGAGTTGATATGAAACAAAACGGTTTTCTGCGGAATACCCCTGGCCATATATATATTCTTTGTTTCTTGCGGGTCTGAACAGTGATTATATTTGTTCCGTACTTCAGCAGAAAGTTTAAGCCAGCGCTTCGATGTGTTTGCAGTAATATGTCTGTTCTTTGCACTGCACAAAAGCCGCGTTTGCCCAAATGTTAATTCTGTGATAATTAGTGGAAAACGTTTAGTTATCATGTAATTATCCTAAATTATCCGGGTGGCATATTTCGCAATTTCACCGAGTTATCGATGCAGAAAATCTGTAGTAAACGTTCAATTAACGTGCATTTTCTCCCAGTGGATTATTAGTTGTTAACTCAAGTTATTCAGAATTATCTCAGTTAGCAAACGAATCGCTAATGTGACATAATTCCTTGTTCACAACGTGTGAAAACTACTAGAAAACCTCAATTATCCCGCGTTCACTACTCTCGGAATAGTTGTAGAAAACAAGCATTTTCACGTTTAATCCGAAATCGATGGTTTATTTATAAGGGCCCAGAATATTCGGGAATCGTGTCTCGGATAATCGTAGAATATTGTAGTCATTGCTCGTGGAAGTTCTGACCAGCAGAATGACCTGGAAACTCACAACCAAGCTTATCTTATTAGTCTGTAATCTGTCTGTTCTGAGCCTCACAAAGTATAAATAAACAGTGGTTTTCGAGGCTAGAAGATTTTTATATCAATATTTAGTATTTAGTATTCAAAGTACAATATTCAAACTTCACTGTTCAATATTTCATCTTCTTGTTCTAATGGTTTAATGACACCAATCAGTCCAGAAGCATCAAGTACAGTGACGACAGGAAATGCCGTACAGGCTAACGTTTCATTTTTCTTCTTACGTCGTTCATAAACTTTCATGGAGAGTAAAGATAAGTATATATTTTAGGCATATAAAAGTTACTAGCGAAATTGTTTGCGATTTTCACGAGTAGTCCTTCATATTTCCATGCAAATACTTGTATTATAAAATGTACCGGGATCAAGAGTGTTTGGTCCAGAAAATATTCAAGCGACACATTTCTTATAATTTGGTATCTTTCGTTTATTTAGAGACCGAATTATTTGCGAGAACAGTAAGACAATGAACCTTTTCATTACATTATGGTTATTGTGATGAGTCTAACGAGATTTGTTTTTTTATTTTGAACATTTTTCACTTGTTGTTGTTCCGAAATTTGTGATGGTAAAGAGCTCGCAAACAATAGCTTCAGAAATGAATTAATTCAGTATACTGCAACAGATCCTACTTAAAATCTCTATGTGCCTAATATACTTATCTTTACTCTCCATGGAAGCTTATGAAGTAATTGTTATAAGTCGTACAGGCATGTAAGATGTGTTATACAAGTCCTCTATATCTATCCACGCGTTGGATGTTCAGCCCCGTTTTTCACTTATTCGCTGCGGTATCTGTACGTGCTGTCCCAGTGTCTTCAGGAAAGTTATATGTGCCCCAATTGCCTCAGTTATTGTCTCTTTGTAGTTGTACCGCACTCCAAACTCCTTGCATGTCCGACGCACGATGGGTGTGATCTCGGGGTAGTAGATTTGACTGACATTTGGGAAGAGGTGATGTGCTGTTTGGTGATTCAAAGCACCTGCAACAGAAACATGAAGCTGTTAGCTTGGTTTGCCTGTGACGTCATAGCCGCCATGTTGGTGTCCAATAACAATAGAGTTGTAATTCGTTTATTTTGTTAGGGACACCAACAAGGTCGCCATGCCCTTTTTCATTTCAATCCCTTGGGATTGAGTGAAAAACAGCAATAAGGGCTTTACGATCCAACGACGCAGATGTTTGACGACAGCTCCCAATTTTCCTCTTTGCACGTCGTTGCGTTTAGGTTTTTTACATCTGACTCATTCGTTTGACAATGCGCTTGGGTAAAAGCCAACTTTTTAAGACATACCTGGAACCAGTTGTCACCCTAAAAGCCAACTTTGTAGGACACATGGGACATTCAGAATAGGTGTACCTATCCGCCTTTGGGGAATGGGTAATAGGGGTAACTATCTGCCCTTGGGGAGAGGGGTAATAGGGGTACCTATCTGCCTTTGACCGGGAATGTCCGATCCTTCCCTCCTCCTACCTCCCCGAATTCCACGGACCCCGTCCGAATTGTTTAAAACGGTGCCAACGTCGATATGGCGACATGTTGGTCAATATTGAAACAATATTGGGTTAAGTTTAATACAACATGAACCGAAGATGCTTCTTGTCCTTAGTAAAGTTTGGTCATGCGGTTTGGGTTGCTTGAACACCTGAATATCGCAGAAAATCATATTTTGTTCTAAATATCTTAATATTTTCTGAATATTCTACAAACTTCGAAATATATCAAAAGATATCCGGATAATTGAATCAAGGCCCAACTGGGTCCAACAAATGCTTAGTGGATGCTGGATCATATCATATGTTGGCATTTATATTACCACAGGTTTCCCGTTTACTGTTCCTTCGTTGGGTCGTGTGTACGTACCCGTAAATAGGTTCCAGACCCAGCTATCGGTCGCATAGTCGAGAGTTGCTTGAACCTGCAGTTCAGCCCTGAAAAACACAAAATATATCAAAAACCTTTTTGTAACAAGGATGCCTCGCGAGTGTTTGTTATTGTTTACTTCTCATTGACATAAAAATACGTCTTTATAGACCCTTCTCGCGTGGAGAACGTCTTTATAGACCCTTCTCGCGTGGAGGACGTCTTTATAGACCCTTCTTGCGTGGAGGACGTCTTTATAGACCCTTCTCGCGTGGAGGACGTCTTTATAGACCCTTCTCGCGTGGAGAATGTCTTTATAGACCCTTCTCGCGTGGAGAATGTCTTTATAGACCCTTCTCGCGTGGAGGACGTCTTTATAGACCTTTCTCGCGTGGAGAACGTCTTTATAGACCCTTCTCGCGTGGAGGACGTCTTTATAGACCCTTCTCGCGTGGAGGACGTCTTTATAGACCCTTCTCGCGTAGAGAATGTCTTTATAGACCCTTCTCGCGTGGAGAACGTCTTTATAGACCCTTCTCGCGTGGAGGACGTCTTTATAGACCCTTCTTGCGTGGAGGACGTCTTTATAGACCCTTCTCGCGTGGAGGACGTCTTTATAGACCCTTCTCGCGTGGAGAACGTCTTTATAGACCCTTCTCGCGTGGAGAACGTCTTTATAGACCCGCGTGGAGAACGTCGATCGCAATCTTTGAAATGACAGAAATAGAAAGAGCAAGTAAAAGTTGGTCAGCAGCAAAAAATTAAGGATTCTATTTAAAAAACTACGACACTGACAAAGTTTTCTAAACAAAATTATTTACAGATAATGTACGGCGAATTTGACCTCGACGTGCAAGCATGACCCTCGACTGAAACATTCTCTATGAATGAAATTGGTTTTTAAAACTTCGCTAGTGCTGCAGTTTTTGAGATAAAATCGCCAAATTTTCGCTGCTTACCAACTTTTACTTGTTCTTTCCATTTCTGGCATTTTCAAAGCGCTAACATCAGGATTTACATCTAGATTCTTCACGTGAGAAGGGTCTATTGTCACAGCCCACGGGAGTAACAAGACAATAAAACATTAGAATCTATTTTGAAACACTTTGAAGTCAATCTGGCAAAACACTGACAAGTTTTTATCTGGAATTTATTGGGTCCCAATAAGTTCAATTGCGCAAAGCATCTTGGGTCCAAATGGGTCTTTAACTAATTATCAGTAACAATCCGATAGCCTCGTCTGCATGTTCTCCAGCCATCATTTGCACGAGTACGATTTGTCACCTTATTCAGATAATGTATTTGATAATCATATCGGTTGTATTCGAATCAACAAACAAAATAAACTGTCTTTATCACGTTTTGAATTTCAATCGAAATCTTTATTTAAATAACAGAAATGGAAAAAATAGCTCGAAGTAGGATTCAGCGGACATTTTGGTGTTTCATCTCAAAAGAACGCGACGCTGGCGAATGTTCTAATTTCCAATAGAAATTCGTTATACATTCTCTGTAAAAGTATATGTTGTTAAAAATGTGGCCAGAGTAGCAATTTTTTAGAGAAAACCCTCTGCTTGTTCCACTGCCTTCTGATATCGTTTAATGTGGGTGAGTTCTGGAGTGACGAATTTCATTATAATCTTACCAAGTGCACTGCAGTTTTCCGTGTTCGTCTGGCTCTGGCACGTCAACCTACAGAGATTTACATGAGGATTAAGAGTGGAAAATACTGGAAGACGTTACACAAAGACAAGAAAATAGAAGAGATAATAGGACTGGGAGTTGACAATGAAAACAAATCAGAACTGAAGAAACAAACTGATATACAAACAACAATGCTCTTATAGAAAAAGGTAATCAAGAAAAAATATATATACAAAAACCGAGACAGGGGTAACAAATATAGGCAGAGATAGAGGCAGAGGCAGAAGCAGAGGCAGAGGCAGAGACAGAGACAGAGACAGAGACAGAGACAGAGACAGAGACAGAGACAGAGGCAGAGACAGAGGCAGAGACAGAGACAGAGGCAGAGATAGAGGCAGAGGCAGAGACAGAGACAGAGACAGAGACAGAGACAGAGACAGAGACAGAAACGGAGACGGAGACAGAGACAGAGATAGAGACACAATGAATGAATGAATAATATTTATTTAGACACTGTAAACTTACATCAGTACAAAAGTTACTGCTTTTCAGAAAAACCAACACTTAGGTTCTTAAAATGATTGGTGTTGCCTTTGCTCTAACATCTGTAAGCAGTTCGATCTTCAGGTCTTCTCGCATAAGAACGCTAAAGTGTAGGCTCTTAGAGACATTTGTCAGTTGGGTTTCAAACCTGCTGTAATGAGGAACTAAAACCCTAAAAGGCTCTAAATGACATAAGAAAGGCTTTTCGTCCACCTCACAGTGGATACAAGCAACAAACAATACGAAATACAATAAACAAGTTTATTCTAGCGTTTGACAACGTTATTCTAGCAAACACATGTACGTGGCTGAAGCCTTACCTCGTTGACCATATGCGAGGCTTGAAGCACAAAGCCCAGCCAGTATCCCAGAAACATCTCCGTGATGGTGAACAGCACAATCTGAGTGTAATATGAACAGAAAGAGCAGTAAGTGTCACCTATTACAGTCTGCCTTCAACCAACGAATTAATTGGATTGTTGTGGATGTATAGGCTTTGGCTGATTGGTGATTACATCGGATAAGTACATTAACTGATGGACGTTAATGATGGCTAATATAGGTATAATATAGGTGTATGATGGCTGATGACTGACTGATTTGATGATCAAATATGTTATGATCGATGGCTGATGTATGTGATTGCGAATTAGGGCCGGTGTATGCGTATGTATGGCTGATGGATGTGGATGATGGCTAATGGTGTTAGATGTGGATGATGCATGGTTACAGTGTTATCAATGCTTGGTGTATGTGTTTGACATTTATATACTGTATTTGCTCGCAATGCATTACTTGACAATTTATTATTTATTTATTTTATTTCTACACTGTGGAGGCCTACTTTTGAAGCGAAATATATATATTTTTTTATTTTTTTATTTATAATGAACTAGCTATAATGAACTACTAGAGGGTCAAAACTAAACAAGCTCAACTAAATCACGAATGTAGTATGAAATGAGATATAACTTGCTGATAGAAAAAATTATAAAATAATAGTAATTTTGATCAACCAAAGACCGTAAAAATCCGATATTAATCACAGTACATATTTTCGCTCAGACTACTGCCTGTTTTACTTCGTCTTTGCCGTGTTGTGATCTGTCTATTTTTAATTTTCTATCAGAAATAGTGAAAATGCAAGACATTCAGTACTGACTTTAAAAAGTAGGATATCTAGAAAGTCTCATGTTATTATCTGGAAAATTGAAATAGAACCGTTTTTTAAATTCTATGTAATTGCGCGTTAGCCATCGAGTAAGGCGTATTTAAAACCCAATATTACTTGTTCCAAGATTACCCGCGGTTTCATGATTAGCATACAGTAACATCTGGCATGTCTGTCTGTCTGTCTGTCTGTCTGTCAGTCTTTTTTTATGTATGTATGTATGTATGTATGTTTGTATGTGTGTATGTATGAAGAGTTATCTCGATTGACATCAAACAACGCTCGCATTAAATCCGCTTCATTGTATTTGTTTGTGATAGACCAAAGAAGGGGATAAAGCCAACAACAGGCAGGTAGTCAACTTTTAAACTTTTAAAACTATGTTTGGGCTCCCTGTGGAGTTCCTTACAAATTTCCAGGCCGGAAGCAGCATACACGGAATGATTACTCTGTACAACAAGAAGAACGACTTCCCAAGGACAAAGATGGCAAGATGCGAGTGTGAGGGCCAGTTCAGTCGAGTTGTTCCTGGTGAGTAAGACAAGAACAACATAGTTACAGGCCTGGTCGAGCTCCTGTTGAAAGCGTAGTTTTAAGAATTGTATATGGTGAAAATGTTAAAAGTATTGTTTTAAAAATACTAACATTTTTGACATAAATAGTCATCATCCTTTTTCCACAACTTGATGGATGGATGGATGGATGGATGGATGGATGGATGGATGGATGGATGGATGGATGGATGGATGGATGGATGGAT
>JANUFV010193851.1:0-19913 GCA_024757865.1 Epizoanthus scotinus | reverse complement strand
CGACTTAAGACGACTTTGTGCGACTAAAGGCTTCTCAGTAAACAAAATTCACCAGAAAACTGTGCGACTTAAGGCGAGCGCTTTATAATTAAGGATATATATACCATATATATATTAATATTTATTTCGTTAAGATATGTCATCTGGCTATTAAAACGAGATTAGCGTAATGATTGAGAGCTAGAGGCATATTATGGTTCACTTTTGAAACATGCACAAACTATTTTATTTTAAAATTTAAAACATATCATTTTGTCAGTTATCTCGTTATCAGTGCAGTGGGTTTGTCACTATAAATCTTAAAACAAGATCTGTATTTTCTTTCCTGTTATTTAACCACAAATGAATTATAAAACATTGGCAATACACATATTGACTGAGCTACAAATGCAATTTTCTCTAATTTTGTAGCCCATGTATTTTATAATGACTCAGACCATACCAAAATATAATATGTCCTCAAAAGTTGACTTTCTCTGTCGCCATGTCGACTGTCGGTAATAATGGCATAAAACAGTGATTCTATGTCGGTATTTATTCAAACGCTTCTTTGCCCAGATATGTCCAAGAAATCAGTAAAGGACAAACCTGAAACCAAAGAACTATCCGCGGCCCTTTTCAGTAAAATTCATACGAATGACCAGTCAGTTTTCAAATGAAACTCGATAACTATTGGAACAGTTCTCTAATCATACTGGCTCTGCTGTCACATGGATTAGATCCGCTCAGATCTACAGTTCCAAAAGATATTTTCCGTTTTTCATGCACGCAGTGTTTTGACCACGCATAAATCGCGACAAGGGAATCAGGCGGAAAATATCGAGTGTTCTAAAAATAAGTTATTATTTTATCTTGGGGCGGCCAACCCAACAAGTACAATGGAAAGAACGCGTAGTGGATCATGATTATTAGACCCAGGGTGGTGGGAGGTGGGTCTATCAACACTCAGGCGAAAGAAACATGACATCGACGACAACAGTCGAAGAGCCAATCAGAAACCAGAGAATAACACTAATTTGTGCAGTTGCGTCGCCATTTCCCTCCCACCTCCATGGTAGACCCAAGTGAACACTCCCCGAACCAGTAACTGAAGAGTATAGTAGACTATAAATCCCTTTCCATTTTTCTTCAATTTGAATTATTCACTATTATTGTACATCACTGCTCCTTGGGTCTGTAATAGGAGCAGGTCCTAACAGCTTAGTAGGCATGAGTATAGCACGGCTCAGTCCCGTTCTCTGTTTCTTCTGATCATGACATTAGAGTTAAAACTCGATATTTACAATTTTTGTTCTCGAAGGGCTCCTATACACTAAGAAGTAAACAAGCAATACAAATTATACTGTGTGTTTTATCTTACTCTGCCTTTTTATTTTCTGATGTCTGGTCGCGTCAGAGGTGATAAACAAGCCGTGAAACTGAAAAGGGGGAATTAAGTCATTAGCTCCGTTTAAGTCCAAGCTGTATAGTTATTTGAGTGACCTTGATCACACCACGCATCCATGCTCACGCAACTAAGTTTTTTATAGTTATATTTTAAAATATCTTTATATCATAAAGTTTACGCATCGCCTTTAGCCCACGTTCTGAGCACATAGTTCGGATATTATAAAACATATGTGACTGAACGAATTAATCAATTATTGATCTCACTTTTCCTTATGTGAAGTAATTGAAACACAAATAAAATCACGTAAGACGGTCAGATTCCGACGCGGCAACTGTGCGACTATCGAAATTAGAATGACGTACTCACGTAGTCATAGATTAACTGATAATGTTTGTCAACGAAGTGTTTTGGATTCTAGTGATTAAGTAAAAATATATATCCAGCACATTGGTGCTCCATTAGGTGGGGACGTTCCTTGCTTCAACCAAAGACGCGGAAACATTAGCTTACACTGATGACAGAACATTTTCAGTCTTGCCTGAGGATCAGGCGTGCCACATACACCGTCACTATTATAAAGCTATTAAGAACTTGGAATTTAACTGACGGGCAGATCCAAAAATTTCAGAAAGGGAGCCGGAAAGAGGGACCGAAATGCTTGCTTGGGAAAAATTATAATAACCAGTTTTAAAATATTGAGCTACATAGTTTCGACTTTTTAAAACAACAAAAGGGATGCCGTGACTTCTTCGGACTCTCCCCAAAATCTGCCCATGTAAAAGCCACACTGATTATTAATTCTGACCGCGTTTCAAAACTGCAACAACTTTAAACTGTCGACGATATTAGCTCATCACGGTCAGTCGAAAGTGAATCTTAAATTTGAACCTGGGTTCTACTCTTTTAGGTAATGTCTGTTAATCCTCGCTTGTAGCTATTTTATCTGTTTTATAAGATCTGTATGTGTGTACTAATTATATAGATAAAGTGGATAGAAAATGTTTTTGCTTGTTTTTGTTGTTGCATTTCTGATGTGAGTTTTTCCGATAAGTCTGACTTCAGCCCAAACATCCGGGCCCGTGAGCATCCCAGCATGCCTTGGGGACTTGGTTTGCTCAGTGTGCGGGCGTGGTTGCAGTTGTTACAAATGCTACAAGCAAAATTTGAACGCCATTTGCAAGTATCGAAGAAACGATTCTGAAAGGTCGTGGAAACAAATTCATGGCGACGTCGTGAAGTTGTGGAAGACCTTTTTCGGCGACTGGGGATCACGAAAGGATAGTTTAACAAAAAATCGTAACGAGAGAGAAGTTTTAAAAGGCAGAGATAGAGGCTTTCTAAAGCTTCGTAAAAGATAAATACGATTCGAACTTTATACTTCCATCATGGGTTGCACGATCAGTGCCGAAGACAAAGCCGCTGCCGAAAGGAGCAAAATGATCGATAAAAATCTTCGGGCGGATGGCGAGAGAGCAGCAAGAGAAGTGAAACTTCTTTTACTAGGTAAGCAAGCTTCTTTTGTCGCGTTATGTAAAGTGGTTCTGGAAAACATTCGATTGACGTTGTAATCTACATTCGTTCATTTCGGTGTTTGCTTTGTGATTGCTTTGGTTTTTAGGAGTTCTCTTGCTTAACCGAAAGTAAAGTTATATTAAATTAGTTTGGTTTGCTGTGGAAAGGTCGTGTTGTATCATGTATCGTTTCATATATTGCGGCGTTTTGATCCGCAACCACAAACATGGTGGCTGATTGTGGATCGGATGAAAACCGAAAGTGATCGCGCTTAGCAACATTCGAGCTCTGTTTATATATGATTAAGATTTCGAAGTTTTTAGTTTTGTATGCACTGTGCAGTTGGCGACATTTAAAAGGCATTACAACGACGAGCACGGCTTTTGTTTTTTAACGATTGAAAAGTTACTAAACACTGTTGGTTTTGTCAGAAGTTCCTTCCTCAACATTCGTGAATATTAAAGGTTTCGTCTTTTTTGAAAAATATATTTTGTTGTGTTCTGTGGTATGGTGTGAAAACGAAGAAACCAAACCAATTAACAATATACTATATAGCTTTTCAACCAAATTAGAATCGAAAGACGGAAACCTATTTCTATACATAATTATTCATAATTTGCTGTGGTTCCCATGTACTCAACTGAGCGAAATCTGCCTTTGACTTTGAGCTGTGTTTCTGCTGTGGAACATTTCACATTTTGTTCCAAATAATGAAATAAATATGATTTTATCTTGCCTTCAACAAGTCATTTCTGTCGGAATTTTTCATGTTTTAATTGATTTCGCTTTGTCAACTGAAGTTTCAGATAATGTCAGCCATAAAAAGCGAGTCGAATATTAGATTCTCGAAATATGGCCTAAAAATAAAATTGAATCATACTTGCTTTCTACCCCATATCACCATATGTCACTATTTTTCGTGTAATTGACGTCAATTTAACGGCTTTCTTGGAGTTGTTCATTTTAATGTTGTATATTATATATGTATGAATACCTTGCATGACGTTTGGTTCTCGTTTCAATTCTTAACTTTCTATATAAAATGTAATATTTCCCTAAATCTCGCGCGAGTGAATTGTCACGGTTTCTAATTTTCTGTAGCCACGACCCATGGCCATAGCCCTGGATAAAATAAATTTTACCGTGGTTTTGTTTTGAACAATTAGTTTTAAAATTTCAAATTCAGCTGTTTGTGGCTTCAGTTGTCGTTATTACTAATTTGTGTGACACCAAATGTAGTTAGAAAACGTGTTTTAATGTTTGTTTTGCTCTGAATCGTGCTTTGAAACTGATCAGTACCAGAATAGGAAGTAAAGTTTCGAGTTTGTGTTTATCTGTCATCGCATTTTAGTTTCATCCATGGTCATGGTGGTTACACGTCCGCTTTGTAATATCGCGACATGCGAAGAGACAGGCTACTTGGCTGGTTTAATTTGCCGTATTTACTGTAACGTGATGTGACTAATAGTTTTCCTTTATCTCTTCATACTTTTAGTCATTTACTTTTAGAGATGTCGTTTCTCACAAAATTACAAGGAACACACTAGAACAAAGTATTTATGATTTTTGTACTTTATCAAATCCAGGCAAAGACACAAAGAACTTTGTTGCATGTGAAATATCTTCAGTAACCTGATGTCCACAATTTTACATGCCGACAATTGTTATATAAAACAGATAACAGGCGGTAAAATGCTTTATAATAGCTAGCTTGGGAATCTAGGTTCGGGTTCTAACAAGATTATTACATCAATAAGAAATTATTTCAGTCCTTTGTTTTTCTGATCTGTTTATAAATTCTTGGACTTTGTACATTGTGTCATATCAGAATAGCATTGCTGTTCACTACGTCTACAAAGTACAAAAATTTAATCCCAGTTGACACCAAGTTTAAGTTATAAAAGTATTGGTAATCTGTTTGTATATGAAGAGTGACTCTAAATGTTTTTCCAGGTCCCTTTCACTGACAAAAGATAAGCAACTACAGTTGTTATTTCAGAACTTGCTGATACAAACATGGAATTATTTTATAGTTTTACCAAAATAATTAATGTCAAGGTCTTTTTATGGCTGTAGATAATTGCTGTAATAAAACATCTTTTAATATTTTATAACTTTACCTCCACAAAATTGAATTATTTTGAATATAGTTGCTACTTTTGTTCAAAATAGATAAAGTTCTTGTAAATCACTTAAACCAAGCTATGATTCTGTCTTCAAATTTATAAACTGTTGCATCAAAATTGTACTGTAACAATTCAAAAATAACATGTATGAATGCATTGCTATTGGATATTCTTTTGTATTGGGATTACTTTAATATTAGGTGAATAGAGTGCTACTGTACATACTGTAGTAGCATATTGTAAGTGCTATGTCTAGACATGTTACTCCTAAAATTATTACGCTATAAGGTATAGATATCTGTATAAAATAATCATTTGGTTTCACTTTCACACAGTTGATATTTCCATCTTGTGATTACAGTAACAATACTTGAGTTCTTTCCAAGAGTATTATAATGAAACCAACCAGTGGCCAATACTTCCACACTGTCAACATGTTTCAGATGGATAATACTACGTGTTGGCTATTTAAAATGTAATCCAATATTAGCAAGTTCTCAGGAACATGTATGACAAAGAAACAATTTTTTGTGTGCATAATTTGAATTGAGATATGGCACATGTTAACCATCTATTCTTCCAGCTCTAGCTGTGAGCATATACGTTTATAATAGCTTCCAGTTTATTGAGGTTGGCCACATTAAAATATTTAAACATTGTGGTAGATATGAAGGTTAGATTAAATTAAAATCAGAATAATTTCTTAGTTGATTCTCAGTATATTCCTGTCTTCTTCACCTGTTGTTTTCAAGATAATATCATTAGGATCTGTCATGCAAATTTTGTAGTTACATTAGATTTTAAGTTGTCAATCACTTAGGAAATGTGAGATACATTTCTAAATTTGATGCAGTTGAAGTACACATGTTTTCAGAAGTTAGATTTCATAGTGACAAATGTTTCATGACATACATTAACTGTTTTTAAGGCAAAAATTAATAGTTTGAAGTTGATCGTTGTACTAAAACTTAGTGCAGACAAAGTAACAAACTTGTGATGTTGCATCCTTGGAGACCCAGGGGCAGATCATCAGGCGGCAGAAACTTCTCGCGCCCTGCATTTCTGCCGCCTGATGGTCTGTCCCTGGGTGTCCAAGGATGGTGATGTTGTAAACTTCAGCTGTGGCAATCTTGAACTTCTCAAGTTGATTGACAAGCTGCTAATGTAATAGCAATGTTTGTATGCTAGTTCCCAACTACCCAGCAGTGTGTTTGATAGTAGCTTGCAATTAACCATCATTATAATTATAATTATTACTTATTTACTGTCAATTTAATTTAATTTACTGTCAATTTAATTTAATTTAATTTAATGTCAAACGTGAATTGTTCATGGCAAAATCATATTTTCAAAATTTAAGGCCATGTGATGTCAAAACAATGGTTCTTTGATCCATTACCATTAGCCGATAGTAAACTATTACAAACAGTATTTGGTGCACATGGTTTTAACTAAGCAAAATTAATTTTATTTGAGAATAAAATCTATATTTTTATATATAGTAATTAAACTTATATCTATCATCATTTTTGTGCAAACAAAACACAGAAAATTTATACTAATTTAAAACAATTATTCAACTCACTTTCATTATATTTGGATCCACTCGGCTTCGCCTCATGGATTACCACTGATATAAACTCCAGTTCATTGTATAACTATTAAATATAAAACATTTTAATATTTCAATATAAACTGTAATCTACAAATTGCCCCTTGGGCGCCAATGTTGGCATTTGGTTCTGTCATGGCATTCTTGCATTGGACACTGACAATTGGACATTCCCATGACACTTGTGGACCACCTGATATCAGTATACTTTGGAAGTGATCAAATGTCATAATATGTTTTTTAAGTTTCAAAGCCTTAAAAGTTGTTGACAAATAAGGGAGAAATATTAATGCACTGCTATAAATACCACATTAAAGCTCCCTTTTGTATAAGCCCATCTACCTGCTAACAAAAGTAATATTTGGTTATAAGCCCCCAATATATAGGCCCATTTCAAATCAAAAGTTAAGAAGCAAAATTCAAGTGGAGTTTAGAACAAGAACTGTAATCGTGCAATAGTGTGAGATACTAATAGCACTATAAGTATTTCTGTCACAAAATTCACTTCAACTGTTCATTTAAAATACATTTAACAGCAATATACCATGGTATGCATGATAGTTTTAATGTATTTCTCAGATAGTACATGTGCTCGTACCGAAACATACTGCTTATTAATATAAGCCCCTGGATATAAGCTTTTCCCCTGTTTATAAACCCACCCAAAACTCCTTATGAAGTTGTATAAGCCCAGGGCTTTAATGTGCAATTGGATGGTTTATAGTTGCACTCATGTCTGGGTTTTTTGAGAAGAGAATTAAGAATCATTTTCGAGAATGTGTAAACACCCTGATTTTCATTAAATATCAAAGAAATAAACAATATAGATCAAGCCAGATTTTTTTGTTACTGCTTAGTTTACAATGTTTCTTCAAAATCCAGAAGGTGCAGAACTTCCTGAAAATTGCATACTCAAAATTCCATGAGTATTCTAAAACCATAAAGTATTTTATCCCTATATCTGTCAAAGAAACTGGCATATGGATATACCAGTATTTATATATATTAACAGGGCTTCTGATAAAGTGCGAAGAAAAAAAGGTAAATTATGCTGCATCACAGGATCCATTGTGCGGCAGAAAGAGGTCTATTATGCAGCAATTATACGATTTTTCCTTATCCAATTTAACACTGTAATACATCATTTTGGAGCAGAAAAATCACTTTGTTTAATTGAGACAGTTTGCACCTGCAGGAGCAGCAAAAATATTTGTACACATTGATTTCTCCTCCATTTATTAATGTAATTTAGTGAAAGGTAAAATTTCCGTGCCGGTGCATACTTAATTATGCATGCAGGCTAGTGAACAATTTATTGATTTCCCAGATCTTACCCTGAACCTAACCGTAAACTTGCATGCATACTGCATGCATAATTAAGTACACGCCAGAAAGGAAACGTTGCTGGATCTGGATAAGCTTTATTAGCGTGTGACTTTTAAAAACAAAACTACATCGTGCAAAGCATCCATCGTTTCTTCTCCCTCGAATACTCCAGCTCTCCATTAAATGATAAAGTGAAATATATCAGTGCTTGTGAATGGCCAATCTCATAAGCATTGTTTTGGTTCTGCACCAATAGACATTCATTTAAGAATGTAAACTAGTACCAGACCCCTACCGGCACAATTTGGCCAGGGTGCCTCGTTGTTTGATTACATTTTTCGTTCGGAAATTTGTTCGAATATGTCGTGATTGTAGATGTTTCCCCAAGGTGGTTTTAAATGCATATTGGCTTGAAATAGCTCAAAAAGGTAATTAAAATGAAGATATGACTTGTATTTTTTTTCATCATGTGTCTTTGGAGTGAATTATGTGCTAATTGTGCAAAAATCTCTAGATTATGCAATCGTGCAAAATCGCACCATCACACTTTATCAGAAGCACTGTATTAATATTAGTATAGGTAATTGAATGGCGACGAGTGACATTAGAGATTAATTTCACGCATGTTTTGTGAACATCCTAACTAATTTCCCGAGCCTTTGGGCAAGGGAAATTAAAAAGAATTTGGACAAAACACAAGTGAAATTAATCATTAATGTCAGTCATCGCCACTTAATTACATTTTAATAATATGAGTGGGCTATTAAAATTATAAATAAAGTTAAATCACATGCACGAGCTATACTTTGAAAGGCTTTAACGCTGAACTTGCAAAAATGCAAAAATGCTATTACAATATATTACATTTTCAAACATATACTTTACCGTATACAGACTATTTCAAAAATGAAAATTGGCAATGGATGGCATTTTGCATGTATATGGACAGTATATGTCGCCATTTGTATTGTCATAGCAATGTGAAATTACAAATTAATGCTGAAATTACTAGGTGAAATTAGGGAGTAAATATTATTACATTTATTGTGTTTTGATGTCTAGTTTTTTAAAAATGTCCTTAAAATGGCCAAATCCATAAAAGCCCTTTAAATTGACACTGAGATAAGGGGAAGAACCCTGGGTTTTCACACATGTATGTGAAGAGTACTTTTTCCTGTATGCGTGGAAGTTATAACCGAAGTATTTCTATTACAGTAGCAAACCTTTTAAGACATTAAAAACATCAACTTGTTGTTGTATCTATATAACAAGTTTCTGTTTTGTACAGAATCGTACAAATTTTTGCAAGTACTAATTTTTCATGATTTTCATGATTTTTAAAAAATCGTGAAATTTAATACTCGCGAAGTTTGATACTCGCAAAATATACTGCATAAAGAGTAAGGAGAATTTAGCAATATGTCATTTGACGTGTTTGGGGCTGAAAGGGATAAATGTGCCTCATGTGACCTGTCTCCCCCCCCCCCCCAACCACTGGGCATAACCCTTGTCCTACTAAAAAAAAGCTGTCAAATGCCTCCCCCTCTGAACTTAGCCCTTGTCCTGCTGAAAAGATTGTCAAGTGCCTGAGGGTTTTACAAGATATTTTTGTCAAATGTATTTAGAGAAGTATACCAAAAGCTACCCAGAGAGTTGGCAGGTCTGAACATTCCATATTATTTGCACAGAGACTATTGGAACTGTGTCGGGGTAAGAATGTCATTGTAACATTGGCACACTGTTATTGAAAACCCTGGAGATGGATTTATTTGCAATCAAATGATTCTGCATGACTGTTAGGGAATTTTGCATACGGTATATGTGTTATATGTGACCAAAATATCAATAAAAATAATATATTTGTCACCTGCATTTTTTTTGTGATTGCTACTCTGGATCTTGTTGATCGTCATTTCAATAATTATTTATTTGCTATGTAATAGTTATTTGTATGTAGTAAAACATTAGCATCAAAGGTCAGGCTAGCAATTAAGACACGAACCTGGAGATGTTCGTTGACTATTGTGCAAATAGTAATCAGTCTGTATTTATTTACCTTTATTTCAGGTGCTGGTGAATCAGGAAAAAGTACAATAGTAAAACAGATGAAGTAAGTCAAAGCAAGTTCTAGTGAAATCTTTCACGTGATGAATGAAAGCTCATTGTTCAAATTAGACATTATTATAAATTTTGATTGACAATGTAAATACTGATTATTTTGTTGTCTGCTAAATTGAATGTATTAATTAATTAAATTGAGTGTATTAATTAATTTATCAAAGCAAAAAATACTTTTTCACCATATTTGCATTTAGCAAGGTCCAATCATTCAGGGAAAGATAGTTTAACTTTATAATGTAGAAAATATTGAAACAATGTCTGCTACTTTGTTTAATATCGAGCACTACAGTCTGTGTTAGATAT
This sequence comes from Epizoanthus scotinus, assembly GCA_024757865.1. Lineage (NCBI taxonomy): Eukaryota > Metazoa > Cnidaria > Anthozoa > Zoantharia > Epizoanthidae > Epizoanthus > Epizoanthus scotinus. Next base: position 9,523 of record JANUFV010193851.1, on the reverse strand, counting down.
TTCTATTGACAATAGTAATGTTTTCTAAATGTAATTGTTTTCTTAGATCAACTGATTATACAATTATAAATTACATTATTTATAATAATATAGCCACAATTGTTTCCCAATTACAGTGTTTGGGAATATAAACCCAAGTGCCATGTAAGATGGTCTATGGGATAACATGAACTGAACTTGGAAGTTGTGTGTGTAGATGAAATCTGTCAAAGCAGCTGACAAAAGTCTTTCTAAATCAGTGAACTATTATAAAACAATTTAATAAGGCGATGTCTTCCAGGCTTTATAGGATATTAAATTACCAAAGTAATTTCACAATATTCCACAAGCAGCTGCAAACACCCTCAGCAGTGCCTCGGGCTTTCACTTCTGCTGCTTGTGTGATAGTGTGACGTCACTTTGTACTTTAAAATACTATAAAGCCCAGAACTTTACTGCTTCAATAAAGAACTATAATTTACATTAAAACTGCACAATATGGTAATGTGTTATTACCATTTTGTATCAACTAGCTAATGATATGTACCAGCTGATTTAAAAGAAATACATTACATAATTAACAAAAGGCTGCACACAACCTGTAACTGGGCAGTGGTCACTTTGAATTGTTTACACTATCTAGTAACTTCCACTGACAACACTTCACAGATGTCACCGATATCTTGATTTTCTACAAAATTATGCCCTTGCATGACTTTGATCTGGAAACAAATTATTCACTCACTCGCTTGGTAAGAGTTCAAGCTTCCATTATTTACTGCTATTTTGCAGTACACATTGAACTGTTGCCTACATTTCATCACAGTTTCTCAAACAGTTGTCATGTGATTGTAAGTAGTGATCACAATTCCTACTATGACAAATACATTATTATACTTTCCAATTTCATCTTGTTTATACATAATTGATGGCTTTCACTCAATCCTCAGAGATTCGAATGACAAAAGTTGTGGCAGCCATGCTGTCATGTCACATGCAAACCAAAAATTAGCTGAGTTTGTAGTTATGTTTCAATTAAAACTTGTTTATGATTATCTTTTGTGCAGAATTATCCATGAAAGCGGTTACTCACCCGAAGAATGCCTACAGTACAAGCAAGTTGTATATAGTAACACAATACAGTCGATGATTGCTATTATCAGAGCACTCGGCACGCTAAAGATTGAGTTTGGTCATCCTGACAGAGCAGTAAGTACTTCCTCAGTAATCAGTTTTGTGAAAATAATTTCCACTGAAAATGTCCATATGAGACATGCACAAGAGTAATTTACAAGCTACTCGTAACACTCACCACTCCAAAATAGAAATATTGCAAAATCAAATGTTTACAAAACGTCGTTTGTCTGTTATGTGCCTTTGCTGTTAAAATTAAAAACAATATTTTATTTGGACATCAGGATGACGCAAGGGAGCTGTTTGCACTGGCTGGCAGCATGGAAGATGTTAAGTTTACAAAAGATTTAGTGCTAATCATGAGGAAACTATGGTCAGATTATGGTGTTCAAGCATGTTTTGGAAGGTCAAGAGAGTATCAGCTAAACGACTCTGCAGCATAGTAAGTTTATATGAGTAGAATATTCCTATCAAAAATAATGATCAACCAGCCAATCTGATGTAGCTGGTGTAGCTGGTATTGCAAAAATTGCATAGATATGTACATCACAGGTTGCTTACTCCGTTCTCAATTGCTTCAATTGTCCATTTGCAGCTACCTAAATGCATTGGATAGATTAGGGTCCCCTGACTATGTACCGACAGAGCAAGATGTTCTTCGAACGAGAGTAAAGACAACTGGAATTGTTGAAACACACTTCACCTTCAAAGATTTACATTTCAAGTGAGTATTTTAGAGGGTAATAAACAATTTTATGCTATTTCCAGTCAAACTTTATATGATTATTATTTTTATACAATCATATAGACTTCACAAACTTTAGTTATAGATGTAATTGACATGTGACAAAGTGCTCTTGTTTGGATCAGGTTTGATGATAATGTCCAGAGGTTTGGCAAACTGGCTCAAAGTATCTTTAGAATGCAATTATTATTGTTGACAATGATAACAAAAAATAATTTCTTTCAGAATGTTCGATGTTGGTGGACAAAGATCAGAAAGAAAGAAGTGGATTCATTGTTTTGAAGGTGTCACTGCCATCATCTTCTGTGTAGCACTCAGTGCTTATGACTTGGTTCTTGCAGAGGATGAAGAGATGGTATGCGAGGTTTCTCGTAATTTTTTAGAGCTACTGGTATCCTGAAAACAAATGAGTCTTCTAATGTTTTCAAAAAAGTTTATGACTGTCTTTTAATTGTATAGGAAAGGTATAAAAAAGTCATTGTCAATAATTACATCTAATAAGGGATTGAAAATATATTTTCATGTATATGTACTTAATTTGTGTCAAAATTTATAGCCACATTATAAATTCCAGTGCTCGTCACCAATGATATAAACCTCCCCCCCCCCCCTCCTTCGATTCCAAAAAAACCCAGATAAAAAACCCATGTCAGATCTATATAAGAGTGTTTTTGGACAATTGAAAAAATGAGCACCTTATCAGATGTTTTCAATATGATTACAGTGTACCAGTCTTTGTAAAAGGCTTTACAAGGTTATGAAACATTCCCTCAAAACCATGAATACAGGGGTTTAGAAAACGCTCTTGAACCTGAATACTGATACTTGCCCTGTATAGACGTCTGGGAGTTAATCAGTTGGTGAAATTATGAAGTAAAGTTTTGACGGTTTTATATTGTATTTGTTGCTTTGACAGAACCGTATGATGGAGAGCATGAAGCTCTTTGACTCCATTTGTAACAACAAGTGGTTTACTGACACATCGATCATCTTGTTCTTAAACAAGAAAGATCTTTTTGCAGAGAAGATTGAGAAGTCCCCCCTCACAATGTGCTTCCCAGAGTACCTAGGTAGAATGTTGACACATTAAAGCCGGGATCAAACAAGCATGAGAGTTCAAACTCTCGCTCATTTTTGGCCACCAACTCTTATGTGCTCCCCTTGACTCTTGAGCACTCTCGTTAAGTTAACATGCTCAAATTCTTAATGAGAGTTGATGAGAGTTTTTGCCCTTTGACAAATTTCTCACATCAGGCCACTTGCAACTCTCGTCAACTCTCAAACTGGTTTGACTGTACACAACGATAAGAGTTGAGCAAACTCTCATTCAACTCTCAAAGAGCAAACTCTCATCAACTATTATGCTCATTTGATCCCGACTTTAGGTTGTGAAGCTTTTTGAAAGTTGTTAAAGGAAACCATGCACCCGAGCCCAGTTTCTCTCAAAAATAATTAATGTTATAAAACAAGCATATAAATTTAACCTACAATTATTGGATTATATTCTGCAAGGACTGCCTTATGCAGCAGATCATGGATTACCTAGTAGTTAAGACTAATAAATGAGAGGTATAAATCTAATTCTAAAATTAGACTTAATCATGGGTTGTGGCAATGGAATTTGGGGGAATCTTTCCCAGAACTAAAATTTCAAAAAGGGTTGTCAGACAGTTTTTAAAGAAAAATATTATAAGAATGGGAGGGAGGGGTGTTTGTGAAAACACATGTAAAAATAAACATTAACAGTTGATCCAAAATTAACATGGTAACATCTAAAAAATCTAAGGGTTTTTTTTAAAAAGCATTTTTCTAGAAACATTGTGATTTCTGAATGCAAAATTTTGTGTGCATAACGTTTTCATCTCAGGTTTTCGCTCACTGAGCGTCTGTTCAAAGTTTCATATTTGTCGCGCATAGTGCATAAATACTAGACTTTTTATGCGCTGAGCGAAATAAACAAAGTAACTCTCAGGTTTTCACTCACTGAACATCTATTTGTTCAAATTTTCATATTTCCTGTGCACTAAGCGAAATAAACAAACACATTTTTGCTCATTACGTGATGATGATTATGCACGGCCCCTTTTGAAACCGACAGTTGCTTTTGAAAATGACATTTGTTTGAGACAATCCAAGTCAAATATATTGGTCTGTCGTGCTTGAGGTTAAAGGGCTAAACAAAGTATTTACCTTTTGTATTGTAGAATAATGGGGTACATGGACCTTTTGCCCTGAAAAAGCATTTTACTGCTAAGCAGTGTAAATTCTTATATGGCAGCCACAGAAACACTTAATTTTGACCACCATTTACCATAATTTCATGTTTGGAGATTTTTCTACAACCTTGTTAGTCAAATTAAAAAGGATTATATTAACACTACTATTTCACTTTAATATACAGGATCGAACACATACGAAGAGGCTGCAGCCTACATTCAAATGCAGTTTGAGAACTTGAACAAGAGAAAAGATACGAAAGAGATCTACACGCACTTCACATGTGCCACTGATACAAACAACATCCAGTTTGTTTTCGACGCTGTGACTGACGTCATTATCAAGAACAATCTTAAAGACTGTGGTCTGTTTTAATGTGTATGAGGATCACACATGTTCAGATCAACAGTAAGTTTGAAGTTCATGAAGTTACAATTTGGCCAACATGCTGATGAAACATTTTTGTTATAGTTTTGATCAAGACCCAGTAAGGGAAGTTAAGTAGATCTAAGTACAAAGTAACAATGTTTTGGTACCAAGTGTGTTCTATTTCATTTTGTTGAAAAAAGTCGACAACTTTGATAGAAATCCAAACCCAACTGTCCAAAAATCCAACTTTTGCAAACATTAATTTCCCTTTTATAAAACTGATTAAAGTCTTTCTGATAACTTTGTTCTTTTGTGTAGCCAAATGAATTTATCATACAAGTATTATCACACTATCATGTGAGTGTTATTTTGTTATTCTGTGGAGGAGGGGGGTCAAAGTACAAGATCAAATAAATCTATAATAATCAGTGTTCTTGGACATCCTTAGTCTTTGCTGCTCAATTCACTATTAACTATCTTCTACACATCTCAGTTCCTGCAACTGAAAAAAAAAATTTGGACATAGCTGGAAGCAGTCTGAGTCAGCATTTTTTTCCTGTCATCATTCTACAAACCAGCTTTTCAAGTAGTGCCCTCAATATACAGACCACAGCACCGGCATTAGCCTACTCCTATCGACAAGTGTGTGTGTTTTTTAAGTCCCCCGATAGAATGTCAAGAGACTAGACCAACGGCTTGACGTCAGTTGAAATACTGTAAAATCCCACATCTCAATATATTATACATGTATAATTGCCCATCTACGTCAGTGCTAACAAAAATAATATTTAATTATGTAAATACATAATATCGTAGCATCCCTTCCACTTTTGGAAAAAGAATAATAATATTGTGAAAAATAGAATTATAAAGGTTAGCAGTAGTTGGCAGTCAGGAATTGATGATGCAACATAATTATTGTCTTTCTCCAGGTGGGGCTGACGAGAAGCTGCAGTTCTGTACAAAAAGAGACAATTGCCCATTGTGAAGCTGTTTGTGTACAGTGAGAGATCTAAGACGTAAATCATACAGAAAAGTGTTTTTTTATAAAATAAATCTTGTGTATAAATCCTATGGAAGTAGTCAATAAGCTAAAAACTAGTGATTGTTAACTGTCGCAGATGATTGTTAACTTTCGGTGATTATTAGCCCTTTCAGCTTCATTTAGATTCATTATCTATCTTTTTCCTTATAAGGAATCTGATATCTAATGAGAATAAAGAAACCCATCAGGATGCCAGATTCTCACAAACTGTTTTATAAAAAAACGTATATAGACTAGAAAGGAGAATTTAGCAGTACATCATTGATGTGTTTTAGGCTGAAAGAGTTAATCGCTAGAAACTAGTGATTGTTAATTCTCGTGCTATGAAGCTTCCAAGAAACTAAATCACTACATCCTGATGTAGCGTGTTACCTGATGCAAAAAAAATAACAATCTGTAAAAAACATAATATTATAGCATAAATGTTGGGATTTTTAATTTTTGGAAAGATGTATATCATTCGTCATTCATCATAGAAACGTTAACTAGGACAGTGAGCTGGCTTTGGCAAATGCAGTAGTGTCCACACATTGCCACACATGTGTCAGACTTTGTGTCAGAAAGGAGTCTGTATTTGTATGGTCAAATATAAATTGGCATGATAATGAAACAGTTATCCTGGTTTGTGCCCAATCTCATTACCCACATCATTTTGTGGTCAGTGAAAGAGGTCTGGGAGCATTTTCACACTAAGACTGAGACATGTGGCCTGCCGACAAGCAGACTTTTATACATGCACTGGTGTATGCATGCTCCCTTTGTACCATACAAGATGAGTTTGTGCCAAAGAAATGAAACAGTTTTATTTCATAATTTGGTTGGAAGTAATTAATCAAACACAGTTCAATTTTAGAGTATTTTTTGCAAAAACTGATACAGGTACTATAGTCACAGATATTTTTTCAAGTTACTCGTAAACTGGCCTCCCATTTAAATATTAAATGGTGTTTTTGGTAGTAATATTTTCTCTGAGTGCGTAATGACCATAATTTGTCGATATTAATTATAAATTTCACAGAAACTCTTTTTGAGAATGATGGGCTGTCTCTTTGTATCTGTTGCCAAAATGAGTGTTATTTACGACTTGGATCCTGCAGGTATTGTGTGAGCTAAAGCTGCATTTGAACAAAGTTTATAAGGCGCTAATCCAAATATTTAATATGTAATAAATTTGTCTTTGTCATTTCCTTAGTGGTTGTTAAAATTAAGTTCTGTGGTTACAAAATAACAAAGTGCTTCATAATTTGCATAACATTCATAATTGTGGGAGAAACCACTCAAAAATGGAACAAAGTACTTTTCAGTGCTGTACTGTTAGAGATGTAGGCAGCCAAGATTGATCACAGAGCCAAATATCGGATCCCTCCTTGGCTTTAAAGTAGCCATGTGGCTAAAAAAGACTCAACATTTCTGATTTCAAGAAAAAAGATCGATTACCATATTTAATTCAATTTTTTTCATTAACTTGGTGACAGATTATGAATAAGAACTAAGTTGATCACTTCGATAATCAAATCACAGCAATTAGAAATTGATCACCATTAGTGTTCAGTTTGATTGGACTGGCAGATTGATTTCATTCACGTCGTAGAGCCAGAAACAAGGTATCAGTAGAGTACTTGATGAAGCAAGTTGAAAATTAAGGTGATCTTTTCCACACCCTGAGAACAACCGAGTAATTTGCTAGATGGCTGCCTGACCACATTATATTACCTCACAGATTAATAGTCCTTATTTATGCTGCTGGTAAAGTATTATAGTCTAGTACTGACCAGTGACGAGGATACTCGAGATGTTTAAGATCCCTGGAGGCAGTCTATGATTTTGCCAAGAAAAAATAAAATGTGATTTTAAAAATAGTGTTAAATCGTCTGCATTTGGTCCATGTGGTGTATTATTTATGAACTGGTCAACACATGCCTTCTTTAAAGGGTAGCTCCCAATGTAACCTCTCTTATTCTCTCACTGTACTCGTGCAGTAAGAGAAATGAGAGGCTGCAATGGAGGCTATCTAAGGGACTCTTTTGACAGAAGGCAGGATACGTAATTTTAAAACAGGCATAACAAGCCAACACTGTTTATTATTGATGAGGGCCGGTTAAACTATCACCATTGGTCGAAATAGGTGGTCCAAAAGTAAGAAGTGTGGTCGTATGCCCAAGACAGCTATATCGACTGACCTTTATGTGAACACTGAGACCCGAATGTGCCTAGATGCCAGACTCGTACCCAGTCGTTTTTGTGGAAGAGGAAAGGAAATGGCGAGGCGGAAAGGGAACGCCTCTCATTTTCTCTCGCCCCATTTTCCCTCGACGAAAACAACTCCTAGTAGACGACTGGGTACGAGTCTGGTGACAACGTGCAATCTACAATCCATTTGGGAACAAATGGAATCTAAATTTTCAGATGAAAGTTAATCAAATACATGACTAAATTAGCCGATATGACATTAAGTTTTTGTATAATTCTGAAATATATTGAAATAGTAACGTCCTGGATCCTTTTGGACTTGATATTGTTGCAGTATTCGGATATTTATTTAATTTAATATTTTAGCAAACTTCTAATTCAGCATTGCTATAATTTAATTCCAAAAACGTACAAAGCCAGAAACGACTAGCGACTAAGGATAACGTTGTGCGCTGTGGGTGATGATGAAATGTAATTTTGTCGTTTTAACGGTTTTTCTGTCTACAAGCACAAGCAACCCAAGGTAAGTAGTCGAGTAGTATATATTGTACATGGCGATACGATTTATAAGAGTTTATATGGGAACTCGATAGATGTCTCGAAATGCTAGAATTTTGCCGTAAATAGGGAAATAAAGTTAACTTACCTCTCCCTTTCCCCAGCCGCGCGACTTCATCCTCTCCTCAATCTCCCATTTATGGACTGCGTGCCAAAACTCGCTCCGGACCCCGATTTTTGCCCCGCTTTTCCATCTTTTTGGCAAAGAAAAGGGCTGTTTTGCAGCCTAGGTGAGTCCCAGTGGTGCAGTAATTCACGCGCTTCGACTTCGAGTCTCATTATTAAGCATTCGAGTTATATGCCGTATTTTTTGGACGAGTGTCAAAATAGCACAAAATAACGTAGAACATTTTGCCGGGTAGGCCGTAGGGACAGGTACGTGACAATGTCAACAAAGGAAAATACGTACGAATACGTGAATAACTTTTATTTGTGCAGACGCATTGTCTTCTATTTGCGTATGTAACACTTCTGGCATGACGTTCATGCTGAAGCCAGACTCTTGTCGATTATTCTAGTAAAAGCGGCATATTATGCTAGTAGCAGTGCTCGTTTTTTTGTCCAAATTATGCTCAAATTATGCTCGTTTTTAAAAACTATGCTACTTTTTCTTAAATTATGCTGTTCACAAAATGCACAAGACAAGTCCAAAAATATATTTTAATAGCTCTTAAAGTAATATTTTCTTTATCTGATCCCAGCACGACACTGGCCCGAAGTCAGAATTTTACGGTATGCAGATTATGCTAGCAGTGCTAGCATGAATACACTGTGTGACATTTTTCTATTTACAAACGCAACTAGCTGGTGCATAACAGGATAGCAACATCTATATACTGACGACTGGCATAATAAGTATCCAAGACATTCTAAAGCCGTCTACTACAATTCCAATTACATTTACCCGGAGTACTCCCGAGTCAACCCAATCAAATGTGCCTTTAAACGGTGCGAGTCAAAGTAAAAGTGTGTAAACTTTTAAAACGGTGACTTACCCGGAATTGCGGCAACTGACACGATAGACAGATAAAACTTTATTTAGGCACGGTAAGATCATGTCTGTCTAATCACTCAACTGCTATTTACGAGCGATCATTTTATACTTGTTCATCGAGAAACTGGTGATGAGTGAACGTTAATTGAAACAAGAGAGAAAATTCGCGATGAACGTAGAAGCAAGCCCGGCGGAGCAGGGGGGACGGTCGCCCCCCCCCCCAATTCTCAGCCCAAGTACGGATTTTTTGAAGCGACACACACTCACTCACTACTGGCGTACTTGTTCGCGA
>JANUFV010193740.1:0-12381 GCA_024757865.1 Epizoanthus scotinus | reverse complement strand
GGCCAACTGACTGACTGACTGACTGACTGATTGGCCAACTGACTGACTGACTGACTGACTGACTGACTGACTGATTGGCTAACTGACTGACTGACTGACTGACTGACTGACTGACTGACTGACTGACTGACTGACTGACTGATTGGCCAACTGACTGACTGACTGACTGACTGACTGACTGACTGACTGACTGACTGACTGATTGATTGGCTAACTGACTGATTGGCTGACTCAGTACAGGAAATGGGAGAAACTTCTGTTGTATACTCTCACAGCGCCACACTGACGAAGCTTGACCGCCGCCTTGACACTTCATGAACTCGAGTTGTGGTCTGTATTGTCCACCTCCGCAATGAGATTAACAAAAATGACAACAAGTTTACAAATAGTCGAATCCAAACCCAAACAAACTATTTTTAGTCCCACGCAACTTGACGGAAGTTACGCAAGACTGGCTACATAATGAAGTGACGTTCGTGCATGTCTCGTGTCATTTGTCCATGCACATCGCATAAAAGTTACAATTATATGCAAGTTATATCTAACGAAGTGAGGTTGATACGAGTATTCCGCATTTTGCATGCTTTTGTGAGGAAAAAAGACAGAAATCGTTGAGGTATTCAATTATCGGGAATTATTCATAACACTCCACACGCACGAAGTCCGATATAACGCGATAACGCATGCAAGCGCGTGCAGTGATAAGACTCGAGCAAACTTTAGCCACGCCGTATATGCTAATCTAGACCTGGAAAAAAATATAATCAGTTTAGCACCCAAATGCTGTTTAAATAATACATTTTAGACTTTGCCATAGCGGGTGGTGATGGCAAGATTTTAACATAAACAATATCTTGGGAGAATATTGCATACACTTAATGGCGTATTGTTAGGCGCACGTGTTATCACGGCTATATTTGCATCGTTTAAAGAGCCTCCGAGACTTTTTTAGGATGTCACAAACTTCACAAGAATCTCAGATCTGTTTTTGCTTGACTTTGTAGGGTAATTTTTCAATAAATCTATTAAATGCAGTTGCATGATTCTTAATTTAGGGTGATTTTATGTGTTTACTTGTTTTGGGAACAGGTTCAATGCTTGCGGAATGTGTTGACTGGTTTGAACAAACGAATATCGCGATAACCTTTCCACCTCAGCCCACTTCAGTTCCATTGAAAGTGGTGTACAGTTTAAAATCATTTATTTTTATCCAACCGGCGCGCGGTACTGACCAGTTAACACAGGCTCACTGATTTTACAAACTGAGCACCAAAGATGAAACATAATTTTCTTTTAGCCATTTTAATGATACCTTCAAGTTCAAATCGATCCTTCTAAATGTAGAACCAGTGTTGCTGTATACTGAATTCGATTCGACACCGGCCAAAATTGCTTTGTCCCCCGAGGACTAATTTTCATTAGGCCCAGTTTTGTTTAATTTATCAAGTAGAAGAGAGGTTTACTTTGGTAGCAGCCAAACCAATTTTCGTACTTTCGTCACGTATTTTGTATATTCACTATAGAAAGTACACATTTCCCCTCACGTATAGTTACGCAATCGCCTACAAGCTTGAATCCGCTTTGCCTTTGGACCGAATGAAATACGGAGACATTCAGAATCATACTCACACTCACTCACTAGACACCTGGTCATCTCTGCCTCTCTCTCGGAACCATCACTCGCTCCATTCTCAGAGATAAAATTATCACACACTTGTACAAAATGTCGACAACAAATTCATTTTTCCTTGTCAGCACCGATATAGTCACTAGATCATTCATTTCGTGACCTCTTTTTTCAAATTCAACATATAAATAAACAGCATTACCATGGAAAACGTTTGGAAATGCTTCTCGTTTTTATAATTATTCAATAGACTTGGAATGTAAGGATATATTGAATAACCTTTTTTGTTTTAGCAACGTACGCATAGTAGAAAGCAGTGTGCATACAAAACCGAACACCTTCCAATTTCATCAAATTAAAGTTGTTATCAGATCGACTGATCAACAAAATACCAAAACAGATCATGTTAGATAGATTTGTATACAAAAACTTTTAGAACATGACCATTTCCGACTTACAAGTAATAATCCTGTTACTTATAGCATTTTTTAAATTGAGTTTATAAAAGCCGTTTAGTTTTTCCAAATTGATTCAGTTGCAAATTGTTCATTATAGTACTTACTACTTTCCCATTTTAGGAGCAAAGAGGAAATTTTAATATCCTAGATTAGTGATCCATAGTAATAAGTTCTTCAAGTTCTTCAAAAGCACCTCAGTTCATTCACACAGTTTCCAAATCACCATGTTTCTTGCAACGTACGTAGTTTTAACACTTTGTGCTGCTTCCCAATGATTATCAGTGCCAATAGCTCCAACATAATCCCCCAACAAGCCGAGAAATCTATATGTTTTAGAAAGAAAACTCAATGACCCAATTAGCTATTTACTGTCAATACTTTCTGCACTTTTGTAGCTGATCCATGGCGAGTTTACTAATTTGACACGTAAGTTTCACCAGAAGTGTTCTTCAATCTAGTAGCGCGGTTTCCAGTTTGACGCAACAGGGATGCTTGCGGTCAATTCTTAAACTAAAACTGTTGCACTTGTTTCACGCGGAACTGATCAAAATGAAAAACTCCACACTCACAACCGACTTTGTAGCAAAATAGGTTTATTAATCCATCTAGATAACAACTCTAGTTTTATCTCTTCTATTTATTACATGTATATGGAGATATTCAGCTCTTATTATATTCAACTCGTATACAACGAGCGGAATATTAGAAGCTGCAGATTACATAAGTTGAATCTTCAACTGCTTTGTAGAGTTCTGCCCATATCAGGACAGAACTGAGATTTATATGAGAAGTAAAATAAGTGAATAAGCACTTCAACTTCTCATTGTTATTCGCACGAATAATACAGACACTTGCATCCCAAGATTATTATCCAAAACTTCAGACAAATGTTGTCAAAAACTGGGTTTCATTTTCGAAACTTCGTGTTATGCGTGTAAGAGTGCGTGCTTATAATCGTGGTTGTTTTCTTGGCTAAAAACTCCATTTAGAAATGAATGGCTTGTTGGCATGGCTTATGCATGATTTTTTGAACGCCAATCTAGCTAACGTAGCAGATTATTTGTAATAAATTATATACACTGTATATATATACAAATCATGTTTCGCATGGGATGCACAACACGCATCGAATTGTGCATGATTTGAAGCTCTTTCTTGTACTCCCAAATGAATACAATACTATATGTTTGTTCATTCTTCGAAATGGTCAATTAAATTGCGTGTGTTTGGGTAATTCAAAGTATAAATGAATCACTGTTCACGTTGAGAAAATTAGACTCTTTCCACCGGTTGGCCTTCGAAATTTGATTTCGCTTAGAACCGTGATTCTACCAAGTGACAAAAGTTAACCACACTAAGTGGGTTTCTACTTGGAATTTTCAAATCCTATTTGGATTGAAACCGCCGAAAATGACAGTAGAATTCAAAACGGAAAATTATTGCCTTATTGAAAGGCGCTTAGAATGTAGATACATTCGATTTAATACTTTACATTGCATTATATAACATGACAATGAACTATGTATATATGTGAGGTGCTTGTTTTAGCATTCTTAACCAATTGGCAATTGAGGTGAACGCTATATTTTTACGATTCCATATCTAATCTTAACATAGATCATAGTTTGTCGAGCTGTGAAATTACAGCTAATAATTTTACTTTTCAGAGGAAAATTTTCATTTAAGTGTTTTGTTGTTACTCTACGCCATTTTCTTGGCCTATTTACATGTTATCTACAAGTGTGTGAAATATCTAGTGAAATTTCAAAGCACGTGCGTTGCGCACAAATTTCTTTACAACAATATATAACGCCAGTTATTTAGCTTACTTTATGCCATTCCATTGTAATGAACATTCTTGAATTTCTTCCCTGATTAACTTACAGGGCTATAAAAAGTTGACAAGTTCAAGGAATTGAGTGGGACTCCATAAGAAGCGAGGGTCTCGCTGGGGTAGGGGGCGATCTCGGGAAGCTCCATCAGTATGTTATTAACTGCAGCTTGTGTAGCAACGGTACTTCCAGGCAGACCCTACAACACAAAACCAGAAATCCAGCAGTTAATACTAATGATACATATATAACAACAGCTTTGAAAGACAAGTCAACATTTATGAGCTTATACTTTGGAGTATTCGCGAAGAAACTAGAAAAGTGTAAAGTCGTGCTCATTAAAATTCACAAATCGCGATTTATGCGCGATAGACTAGAAACCCAACACAAAAGCTTGCTTGAAAGGTAATTAAATTCGCGGCAAAACCCGGACAAGCGCTCACATACAATACAAATAAGTCTCTATGAAGGCTATTTATTTTTTCAAAAGGCACGTGCGGAGTTGAGTGAATGCATAACAATGGTTAAGCAGTGCAAGCAATCTGTGAAGGCCCTGGGATATGGAACAGTGATGATAGAAACCCAAGTTCAAACACAAATGTCAACCTCAAGCTGTTTCGTTTTACATCTTGAGTTTTGATACGAGTTTCTTATCCTAGCCATAACAGATGTCCATATATCTTATAATGTGTGTGCATATATATAATTGGGTGATAAAATAATTAATACCGCTGCTAAGCAAATGTTTTTTGTTCTCAAAAACAAATTCTGATCTTTGAAAAGTGTGTTCGAAACTGCTCGCTCGAAGCTCGCACGACCATACGCGTGCCAGCACTTAAAGCCTTATCTCTTCATCTAGATGAGCAAAATATCAAATTAAGATTAATGAAACGGGAAAATAGATAGCATGCATATTTTTAGAAGTCTGTTTCGGTTACTTAAACAATATAAATGTTTAAGCACGAGCCTTAACTAACAAGCTATAAATGATAATATACGCTGAATTACTTCACAAAGACATACTTGCAAATTATATGCTTCTTGAAGCCACCCGACTTGTCTAGTCAGTCTTTTCTGCTTTTCCAGCCTTCGATTCTCGTTAAGAATCCTTTGCAGGTGCTTAATATACTCGATAGCAGTCCTTAAAGTCTCGACTTTAGACAGTTTCTTGTTGGATGGACTTGTCGGAACGTGCCGGCGTAGATTTGTGAAGCCATCGCTAACAAGCTTCACTCGATTTCGCTCGCGTTCGTTGCGCCGCAGTATAGACACATGTTCCTTCTTGGTGCAGTGAGGAGTGCGGCATCTGGACCGGTGTTTGCTTGTTTTTTGGCTAAGACCGGATACATCCGGATTTGCAGCCGGCGGGAGAGGAGAAGTTGAGGACGAAGAGGTTGACGGTGTGGGAGAAGTCGCGGGAGACATAGTAGGCGAGCTGAGAGGTGAACAGTCGGATGATACTGTTGAAGCCGAGTCGTAGCTAAGCTCTGCAAGATCAAGATCGTCTAGGTTTGGCAGCTCAAAACTTAACTGATCATCGATATCCGAATCCAGCCGAAACTCCATGGCGTAAAAAGTCCAAGAGCCGAGGCTCAGTCTTATGACGTTAAGAGACGTACGAGACTTGGTAGTTTGGGTGTGACGCACGCTTGAATGATTCGGCCTTGCTCTGTTCCAAGCCTGCAATAACCTCACGGATGAACAGCGTGTGGCTTCTGATTCAGGCACGAGGCGGATACACTATAAAATTATTTGTCAGGTCCGCTGGGACTTCACGGTATGTGCTCCCGAGAAGGAGGAGCCTTCAACTGTCTGTCACCAGTGACACATCACTAGAACGAAACCTTTTGAAATCGCGGCGGCTACCCTATTGTGCTAATCTTCATATCAAAAGCGGTTTTGTATTGTGCGTGCCCTGCGCGTGGCGGGCCTCATAATTAGATGTGAAAACAATGGTTGATCGTGCTGTCAGCGAGGGCTTGAAGGTCGTTAACAAGCCAATAATACCCAAGCCTGTAAGCTCTAAATATTCTTCAATAGAAAATGAAAGTGCGAGTTATAATTCCACGTGCCGAGTTTCTCGTGATAGAAGGATATTGGTTGTTACGTTCGTGCAACTCGTCGAGAAAATCTGAAGTGCGAGTAGGGCAGCGTTCACCAATCAGATAACAAGCGGGGTCAAGATCTCGCGGTCTTGAAAGGCAAATTCTTATACAAGGTGTTTAATGTTAATGTTGCTTGCTTGACAACATAAAGTCTAAAGTCTTTTCTATTGCTGTCAATCCAATGACCCCACAGCGCATCAAAGTGCAAAGAGTCGAGTTTATAACTAGCTGATAAGAGCATGAAAGAGAACTCTGGACGGCGAGATGATACGGATGTTTTCAAAGTTAAAATAAGAAGTCGTCTTATAATAGCTTTTTTGGAAGGTCCAAGAATAGCTAGTTATCCCAATAGAAAACCTTTTGCCCAAATTTTTGTCTACCGGAGTTAACTTTGCATTGTCATTTATAAGACCTGATTAGCGAACTAATTCAGATGCAAATGTCTTTCAAGTATCTTTTACTAATTGTGCACCCCTCAACTTTCTAGCTAAACTACACATTTAATATGGTTTATGTTGTTAGTTCCTGGAACGCTGAAGGTTCTTTCCATGAAAGCATTGCAACAGGAAAATCGGTTTGAGTGGCATTTATCCCTGTCTTGGCTTTATTGAGTGTTTTCAACTGCTCGCGATGAATATTCAAATTACATTCCTTCGCAGTACTACTATGTACATGGCATAAAATAATCAGATAAAGATGAAACGACGCAGACAAAACGGCCATTGTCTCAAATATTAGTTTTAACGAGCTTCGAGAAGCTGTGAAATGCAGCGTGTGTTTATGATAGATTTTGCGTGGTTCATCTGCGGTCGCGGCTCTCTGAAAGTGTCGCCACGCCACGCGTAGCTCTTAAACATACTTAAAGACGTTCGGATATAAATCGGGCCGATATGAATCGCAAGACAAAAGGCCGACACGAGTTTCTGTTTGGCTTGGGCCAAAGTCAATGTTTGAGCTTCCAAACCCCGACCCCACGCATTGGAATCTTAACTAGAACTGGAAAATGTCGACGCCATACCCCCTTTTATTCGCTAAGTAGGTGTTGAAAGCAATTTAAAATCTGTTAAAAGACCGGTGCATCTTTCAACAGGAATTACGTTGTGAATACACAAGAGTGTCAGGCTTCACTAAACAAGATGTCTGAAAACATTCCTCAGTATTGCTCTTGTCCTAAACACTGCACGCGTATGACGCGTGTCTAAAGTACTGCTAAAATGTAATTAGCAGATTTGCATATGTTAAGTGGTGCGATCTGGTTACTGAAATGTGCAGACACTCTGTTTTTAAGAGTACAGTCTCAAGCCAGAGATTGTTTATCACGCGCAAAATGTAGTGGGTTAGATGCAAAATTGACCCATCGTCCTTTTGTATACTGAGCAAAGGGAACTTAGGTGAATATTTGTGTTTCCACGTACGCAGAACAGAAAAGTACTTGGTGTAAATATGAACAATACTATCCCTAGGGCCAGTAGCAGAAAACATTCTCATAAAAGCACGTCATCGCCCATGCGTCAAACAGTTTCTGAGTTCATATTTTTGCTTTTGCTTTTACAAAACTGGAAGTATATGATCATGTATTTTGCAGCTAAGAGAACTGTCCATACATTTAAACTAGTCCTTTTTATCATTGGTGTTTGACAACCAAATCATGAATATGAATCGAACTTGACAAGTTATCCTGCATGTCTAGATCAGTAGATGCCACAAATTAAAAAGCTTAAGTAACCCTTTCAGTATGTTTACCATTTATATCTTTATCCATCTCAGCGATGTGGCGGTGATCAGCGAAAGACATCTGCAGAGCCAGTTGTATAGAATGTGGTAAACCGCCATCCAATTGGTTTGACGCCTCTTTCAAACCAGCCTGGAGTATGTGGTGCGAGAAAATTAGTATGCACAGACACCATGATGATAAGATCTTGTGGTTGGGGTTCTTTAAGGCACAGATTCGTTATCTGACTTATAGTTTTAGAACGTGGCGAAAACAATTAGAGTAAAAAAAGTCCTTATTTATTATGTTCGAAATATAGTCTGGGGTTACGGATTCGTTTATTTTAGTACAATGGAAAAAACCCCGTACAACTCCCAGTCGAATATCTGTCTTTGTTGACATTTCCGTCCTTGTAGAATGTTGGTTCATATCATTCATAAATCACAAACGTTTTACGTTTGACATGTATGGCTTTATTTGTCTGCGTTAGCTCAACAGAGCTCCATATCACACAACATTGTGAAGTTTTGTAAAACAAGATGAATAAAACATTGTTGTTTTAATAGATGTGCCGTTGAGAACGTTGAATTGTACATTGATGTTGTTCACTATAAAGTTGACATTTCCTTAAATCTGTGAGTGTTTTTGTTTTACCTTCCCATTAAGGTATAATTTGAAGGATGTTTTTTGGCTTCATTTTTTGTTGTAGATATGTAATTAAAAATCGTACTTGAAATATCTCCCATCTTCCTAATTTAAATATAAGTGAAATACAATTGGTTTGCTGTTTTGTTTTCCAATAACTGAACTCAGACGCGATCGATCTTTACAAATACAGTTCCTGGAAGACATACATCTCGTTCAGCTTTCATATGTATTGAGCTTGCACGATTATCGGGCATAGAAAGACCAAACTTCATTGTCATTCTAGGACTTCTTGTGAGTGATTCTAGTATGCAAATCTTTGACAAACTCTGCTCCTTGGTAAACAAGAGCTGGGCACATTTTAAAACGCTTTAATTACCAGCCTGGGAATTGACGAAAGCAAGCCGCCTTGATGTATAGGGTATTGTAAAAGTGGCTTTAAATAGTAGTTATCGACTATATTTGCATTTTTTTAAATCCTTAAAGCCCCGGAACAAAATAAACTTACATGTTTCACGTTGCCTGGGACTTTGCCAAAGGACAAGACAGTTGATAATTTATTATTAATCATACTAATTGAATATGAGTTGACAAAATATAGGGATAAATGTAATATACACAGTCCCATATTATTGGAAGAAATTAGAGCAAAATCATTAGCTGAGTCCTGAGAGCAAAGGGTTTTCCTCAAAGAATATATTCTTGTAAACACTACCTCTATGTATCGACAAGACTAAACGTTTCCCAGTCAATTGCATTGTTTTGTGAAACAAATTTACATGTGAAAAACATCGTCAAACCTTGGCCTCAACTTGCCCTAGTACTATAGAATTGTCGATGAAAAGCTTTAGTCATTAACGGAACTGTTTGAATATAATAAAGATTCAATTGTGACCAGAGCAGGACACAGTCAGAAAAACAATTACTGCTCTTTTTATCACACGTCAGATATTCTTGTCGGCGCGTTTTCATCAATAATCATTGGTCCAGAGAATCGAATTCCTTGCTGCAGTGACTATACAATAAATATCTCAAGATTCATTGACTTTGGCATTGTGGTTTATTAGTAGTCGCCTTTGTTGACTTGCTCAAAATATATTTAATGCACCTATAATTTGGGTTTATTTCAGCTAACAGAACAATCGATAATTAGTAATATAAAAGCCACCGTCGCTTATTAATTTCCCACATCCAAATAACTCTACATACTAAATTACTAGTATGTATTACATACTATAAACATACTAAATTATCCCCTTGCGCTCTGACGAAGGGCAAACGCTCGAAACATAAGCTCAAACCTACCACCCTCACGACGAACAGCATAACATCAACTCCTACAGTTGATTAAATCAATCTTAATACTAAATTATAGTCGAGCTTATTTTACCGTGTCTAATTTTAACCTGAATTTTAATACCTGGATATTTAAGCGTGGTCGAACTTCAGCAATCATTCTGGTTTGAAAGTGAGAAAACATTCTCAAAACATCTTCGTTGTGAAAAACTAATCAGTACATTCCACTCTAATCAATACTAACACGAGTATTATAAGTACATTAGTGCAGAGATTAGTGTTAAAGTTTTCGTGCTGTCAACAAATCTTGACGCTCTCTTTAAGGTTTTTTACAATGATCACTTCCCGCCATTAGTGACCCCTGCTGTTTCTCGGAAGTTTCTTGATTACTGATAGCGGAAGAAACAAGATAAATCACTACAGGGTTTGGGTAAGATTATGTATTTACATTGACATAAAAGAATGTTTTTAGAAATCAACCAAGGCAAGCAAAAGAGACGTGACATTGTGTCGGCGTCCCTTTTGGGACTTTTCTTGTATAATACTTGTGAATTATGCGAGCTTGTTTAATTATCAACACTTAAATGCAGCGAAGGCACGCGCCTCCACGCGTTCAGTGAATTAATTACTGAAGTGCTCAGGATATGACTGTTTTTCAAATCACTCACTCTGGACCGCATGTTTAATCATCTGATTTTCTTTAACCAAAATTATTCACAATTTTAAACAGTAATTCAACACTACAATGTAGCGAGGTTTCGGTACAAAACGAGTTGAGCTTTATAATTTTAAAATCTCCATGGATTCCAAAGCACGAAACTAGGAAACTCTTGTAAAATAGTCAGCTATTAATCCGTTTCTGCAATCTGTAAATCTTAATACTTTGAGTTCTAAAGAGACTTGAAATTCAACAAAACAAAAGAAGTGTAAGCTAACAGCAAACACTGGCCCAAGGAGTTGTTGCAAAGTGTTTTCATGACAGAGACGCGGCCAGCACAGCGTGAGCACGCATTCCTCTATAGGTTCAGTTTACCCGACGCGGTCACGGCCCGTGAGTCGCACAGTTTATATGATAAGTACTCTTGAACCAATTTCCAAACAACATGAGCTGAATAAATAATATGCGTAGATTATTACCGCTTCTGTTTTCTGTTCTCCCATCAGTCCGCATGGGTCTGATTCGCGTTATATGTGATGTGATGTTTTTAAATATACAACTAGCCAGCGGATATGGGCGGGCCCTGGAGAAGCGTGCCGCACGAGATTGTTGTTTGTTCTGCTGGCTAATTGCTACACCAAGTACGTCACGTTTAGTCTCTAGTCGCTCTACTGTTAATGACAGATTAGATGTTATCACCTTTAGTGTAGAACTCATCAGTTCACTGTGGCGAGAATAATGGAACGAACGTACGCTATAAGAACAGTATTATAAATATGTAGTTAACATTTGCAATGATATTTCGGCACTGTAATTGAAATTTCTTGAGCCAGTTAAGGGACTTCGAAACATTCGCCAAACACGAGACGTTGTATCTGGAGATAACACATTTGTTAAAGTAGTCTGAACAGCATTTACACAGATCTTTTTTCCTGTTTGACAGTGCATGCGTGTGTTTCATTAGTACGTGTGTATGTGTGCGTTTGCGTGCGTACGCGTGCGTGTGTGTGCGCGCGCGTGTGTGTGCGTGCGTGTCAGTTCAAGTGAATGAGTGAGTCTAAGCGATGCGCGTACAGACATGCGAGTCATAAGAGGCGTGTATAAGCGTTTTCTATTTGTGTCTGGTGATACCATGCTCACATACGGTGTTGTATTCGGAAAGGATGGCAACTCACTACGCTTTGACGGCTTGCACTTGAATCCTTGCACTGCTGTGATTTGAGACTGCTTGTGGCATCCGTCTCGAGGTGCTTGCACTTCAAAGTTAATAGTTAACCATTCCAGTTGCATGAACCACACCAAACAAGTATCAAGGCTATGTGCTAAACACTGTAGCAGTGCTTTGAATCAGGCGTATAATGTACTAACGATTATCGACAGAAAGTTCGTTTTTATACAAAAGTTGTTCAGTATAGTATGTATAAACAGACAGGAAGTGGTTCGACGTCGGTTGAACTGACCCTAAAAAAGCACTTCAGTCTTTTATACTCAATGTTTATTGCATACCACTGAACCCATTTGGTCATCGAAAAGGCGCTCTCAAGCCTCCCTCAATGATTCAAGCTTTTGTTCTAAAAATATTACTAGAGACCGGCTAGAGATTTCATTTTAATGGTCGCACAAGCTTTGTGTTTTTACCGTTTAACATTCTTACTCTGTTGATAATAAAGAGAAACGTTCAGGAGTTGATTCAGTGAATGCGAGTTCCTAGCATACATGTACAAGCAGTGGTGATTGGAGCAGAGTGTAGAAATGGTCGACGGACTGTCAGTACCGGGAGCCGGTAAGAGATGTTATGTCGGCTGAAAGACTGCGGAAGGCTGTTCAAAACACAAGCAGGACTGATTTGTATAAGGTCTCACTGTCAACAGAAGCCTAATTTTTGGCCATCAAGAAGATAATATTTCCCTTCACATAAAACGCGTCAATCTCAATATTCACTCTCATGGCCATTTTCACTCTCATGGCCATTTTCACTCTCATGGCCATATTCACTCTCATGGCCATATTCACTCTCATGGCCATATTCACTCTCATGGCCATTTTCAC
>JANUFV010193629.1:860-12382 GCA_024757865.1 Epizoanthus scotinus | reverse complement strand
ATAAGAAATGTATAGAGACTAGTAAGGAGAATTTAGCAATATGTCATTTGACGTGTTTGGGGCTGAAAGGGTTAATTCGTTTGGCAAATAGCTGCAGGAGCGATGTACATTGTACACAAATATTATAAACATGAAGACTAATATTTTGCGGTGGACTTGTTTCAGGGGGGGAGGTTATCAGGGACTTGTTTGTTTGTTGGGTAGAGTGGGTATGGTTGTGGCTACAACAAGTAATGAGATTTGTGTGTGTTTATATTTCAGAGCTATTACTTGTAATCATCTGCAGTGTTTTGATGCAGCGCTTTATTTACAAATGAATGAAAGGTATGTGACTTGGGTGTGAAGTAGGGGTCTTGCAGAAATAGAAAAAGTCCCAAAATCCAAGTAAAAACTGGATAGGTTGGACCCCACCCACACACCTCCCTATCCAAATATCATACAAGATGACATGACACTACAACTAGAAATGCAAAATTTTAATAACATAAATTAATTATAATACATTGCACATAATACCAGAATCTGTTGTAAAATACCAGAAATGAGATCTACTTTCACAATAATATGTAGCACGATGCAATTGAGAAAAGCCTAGTGGCACCACGCACACCAGCCTTGTAATACACGTGTTGGGACTAGTGGCACCACGCACACCGGCCTTGTAATACACGTGTTAGGAAAGACATTGCACTGAAAATGAAGATGCTATTAAATTATTTTTATTTCACTTTCCAATTATTATTTTTTTATCCGAGTGAGGCCTTGACCCACCCACCCATTTCCAAATTTATCTTTGATTTTTGGAATTTTTGTATTTCTGCAAGACCACTTAGGATAATAATTATCCACTTGTAAGGATCATGTCCTGAACTGATGGGAACAACACCTGTCTTGCTATCTAATCACAATATGCTGTTCAGTGCAACTTATATTTTCCTCATTCTCTCGGTTGCTTTTCACTTTCACTTACTACTTGGAAAAACTATGCATGTACATGTATGTAATATGTTCTTTCATCATAGTTGACTTTCTTCATGTGACCTATTGACATTTGTCAGTTCTGGTTCAACCATAAGACTAGTGTTGCATGAAATTTGTAGACAAGAGGTTAAATCTAACTGGACTTTTATGGCCTTGGATTGTGAACTAATATCTTGTGATTTCATATTCTGCAGGAAAACAACTTGGGTTTGTCCTGTTTGTGATAAGAAGGCTCCGTTTGAGAAGCTAACCCTAGATGGGTAAGTAGCACGAGAAGTTCATGTTACCAACAATTTATTGTAGTTCAGAATCTTTGCATTCTGATTCTAAGAAGAACTGCTGCATTAATTTCCAATTGAGGATTAATAGAAAGAACAAGGTGGAGTTGGTAGCTTGTGGGTTGAGTCAAAACACATTAATTATAATGTAATCAAGAATTATTAGCTATATTGCTGTGCAGGGGTTTCATTCCCGCCTTGCAGAAAACCTTAAATGGCAGCATACACTCAAGCTGCTAACTGTACTCTGTAGAAAGTATGTAGAAAGCTTTCTGTCGAACAAAATAACTAGATTTTTCTGTCGATAACGAGTTGTTGTTGTCACAGCCGAAGAAAACATGCCAATATGTTGTTTTCCTGCCTCATACACTCAAAATGAAAGAAATGCTATTATAGAAGACCTAAATTTTCAAAATTTTCCGGGTGAGCGGGGGAGGGGGGCATGTCCCGAGATTGTCCTAGAGACTCGTGCCTATGGCGCTAGAAAAATCAGATGTCCGGTACTTTATGGCCTTAATGAAAGCCCTGGTTGTGTCAATACACAATTTGTGCAGTTCTGTTTGCCTTCAGTTCTCAGTTAAGCAACTATTCATTATTATTATTTTTGAGTGTAACTGATATGTACACTGCTTTCACTTGTCTTTGTTTCACTGCTGTTAATGTTCATGTTCTCTGTTGCCATTATATGCAGATTGTACAGAGAAATTCTAAATACTGCCCCTCATTGTAATGAAATTATCTTCTATGAAGATGGATCATGGAGGCCCATAAATGAAGGTTTGTATGTTGCTTGATATACAATGTATAATACCACAAAATCTCACCTTTGTCCTGGTTGCTCAAAAGTCGGTTTACTTTAAAAACCAATGGTTGTTAGCCAAACGAGTATCAGCACAAAAGAAAAACCCTCCATGTTTTGAGCTACCCACCCCCACCCCTCCCCTCTGTATGTTTACACTACGTACATACATGTATGTATGTATTTAGTTTGATTCATTCTAACGTGAGAGGTATTCCCAGAGGTGAGCACCGTATCGAGGCTGGTCCATTTTCATGCTCCAAGTTGAGCAGGGTTGCTTGAACAAAAATAAGAACACGTAAATGAATACATTTCAAACTCGCAATTTGATTGGTTTCAGGGTAGTTGTCTGAGGTCATCTTCAACAACAATAACAACAGTTTTTTTATTTACTTTGATGAATATTGTTTATTACACAATATTTTTCCTCAATATCTCTGAATCACTGATGTGCAAACAATTTTTGGCAAACTTGTGCTCATATTACCATGCTAATAATAAATTTCACATTCAAGTGATTAATATGAACATTCGCATCTTCAATGGTATTAAGTACCGTACTTGTTTTGTGCCCGTGAAGCTGTATATCATTGATATAGTTTTTATTTTCTCTCCACAGGCGAAACAGAGAGCAAAGCATCCATTAACTCAATCATTGCAAGTCCCACAGTTGACAGGTCGTTTTCTAAGCCTATAAAGCCAGGTAAATATTTTTTGTGTTGTTTCATTGTCAAGATATTATACACAGATGAGATAGGATGTTTTGTATCGCAAGTTTGTCAGAGCTTTGAGAAAAGACATTAACAGTAAGTATTGCCTACAGTTTAACCATGATAGATACAATGATAGCTTTGTATTAATTATTTGTGTCCATTAGGTATCATGATTGAAGTATATCATCACAGACATAATCTTATTACAGCACAATGTGCTAATCGGATAAAGTTAGCCTACATTGTACGGTATATGCCATTTTAATACATGTAAATGCAGGGGCGTAAAACATTTCTGAGATTGAGCTATCCTTGGGCTAGTGAGGTCACATATTTACTGTACATACATTAGGTTTAATTTGGTTAGGAAACCTTTGACCTGGCCTTGCACTGACAAGATTTGGTTCTGTGAAAAGGGTCTGAAGGCCTTAAAAAAAGTCCTTGAAAGTCCTTGAGTTTTGTTATTGTAATCCTATGTGAACCCAGCAGAAGCAATTTCTTTAATCATGCAGGGTTTTTTAATTTTATTTTTATGTTTTTTTATTTTGTTAGTCGCATTGTAAAATAAATATATTTGCTAATTCTAAATATAATAATTATTATTGCTTGTACTCATAGTCACAAAGTATGCAAAAATTTGCTTAGTTATTATTCCCTTTTTCAAAAGATTGAAACATGGAACTGTAACCTGTGGCTTTTCCCTTACAGAACCAGTTCAAGTACCAGCAGAACAGAAGGCAAATATTATTGACTTGACACTAGACAGTGACAGTGCCGAGGAAGAAGAAGAAGAGGAGGAGGAGGAGGAGGAGGAGGACGACGACGAGGATGGTGATGATGGGTAAGCTAACTTGAAAAGGGAATCACATGAGAAAGTAGAGTTTGAACTTCAAGAAAAACAAGTGCAGTGTAATAAAAAAACAA
Organism: Epizoanthus scotinus; assembly: GCA_024757865.1. Taxonomy (NCBI): domain Eukaryota; kingdom Metazoa; phylum Cnidaria; class Anthozoa; order Zoantharia; family Epizoanthidae; genus Epizoanthus; species Epizoanthus scotinus. The sequence continues at coordinate 8,687 of JANUFV010193629.1, read as the reverse complement.
TTAGCAAGTACAGAAGTGATTAAAATACCCAGAAGCGACAAAGCACCAGGGGTGTAAAAATGTTCTGAGAATGAGCTAGCCCTTGATTGGTAAGGTCACACATTTGCTAGCCCAAAGGTCAATCACAGTAAATGACTTTAAGACATGCATACCTCATTGTTACTAGCTCAGGGGCTAAGTTCCCTTAGAAAGTATTACATGTAAGCCCGACCTTCAGATTTACTAATCCCGGGCATCAGACTAGGGGATTTCTACAGTACTACATGTAAGCCCGACCTTCAGATTTACTGATCCCGGGCATCAGGCTAGGGGATTCCCCTGAGTGCAAACCATGCAGCAGGGTGTTATACATTTACTGATGAAAGACATACAATGCTATGTAATCCAATTGATAGCAACAAGAATGAATTGAGGGTCAGTGGCAGGAACAGTCCAGAAATAATTTCCAGGAACTGGTGAGGTTTACATCAAAGGTGGAGACGAAGAGACTATAATTATATAACTTATTTTGATTAATTTTGACTACTTCTGTGTTGACAGGATTTCTTGTCTAACCCCCTAGTGCTGTAAATCTTGTACAGCTCCACTTTATTTCTTCTTGTTTTCTTTTTGTAAACTAGTAACTTATGTAGAATTTAAACAACACCGTTAAACTGTACAGTAAGTGCTGTCAGTGTTTGATTAGAACTGCTCATGTGCCTCGTGGACTAACAGCTCATGAATAGAAAATGCTGCCTCGTCAAATAACATTACTGTCTATTATAATGTAACCATTTCAAATAAAGAAATCCAATCAAATGCTTTGTTTTCTTTGTAGCCTTGATGAGCTGAGATTGCCATCTTCTAGTGGGATAATTACACCTGGCCTAAGTGGCTATGGATCATCCAGGGGGCAGTTATTCAATCCATTCAACCTACCAAGTCACGACCTGCAAAGTAAGTACTGTCAGATGCCATTACTCACCTATTATATTGCCAGGGTTCCCTATAGAGCACAGGAAATATCACTGTCTTGAAATATCACTGTCTTGAAATATCACCGTCTTGAAATACAGTAAAAACCTGCATAAAAGAACATGTGTTTTGGGGGTTCCGGCTGATTTTGTTCTTATATATTGGGTGTTTTCTGCAAAATCAGCCTGAAAATGTTCTAAGGTGTTCTTAAATTAGTTCATTTAGTTAGTTATACATAAATTAGCCAAGTCTAAAAACAATTGCTAAATGTACCCTGGAAATTCCCATACCTGGTGTAAAACTCTATGTGTGCAATGGTCTAGCACATATATCGATCTACTTAGCACTGTACCCTAGTAGGTTATTCTAATCTAACTGGCAGCCAATTTTTTATATAAGACAAGTTTTCATTTTTCAGGCTGAATGTGTTCTTATGTACATGTATATCGTACTTTTTTGACCAAATTTCAGCCTGAGTGTTTTTAATCCACTTGTTCTTTTATGCGGGTTTTTACTGTATCACTGTCTTCAAATTTTTGTTTCTGGTTCTGAGCCCGGCTACTCAAGAATCGGTTGTTAAGGTTTTAACTCACAATTGTGTTTAGTTCCATATTGACTGATTTGGACTTTTATGTTGGGCTTACATTAATGTGTATCTGAGGAATAGTTCAACAATAAGTTATAGCCACCAGACTACATATTCCTAGATAAAGAAATCAAATTGAAAATGTGTCTTAACCATTGGTTAATGCTAACCGACTTTCAAGACAGCAAGAAGTATTTTATTTCAACTTTTTAAAATGTTAAATTATTGTTCCCTGATGAAGGTCTAGAATCTAACAGACCAAAAACTTGGAAAACATTTTTAAAAACTTACAGAGATTTTACTATTTTAAATAATGTCAGTTTAAACCTTCCATTTTCTACATGTAAAATCGTGAACACTGATTGCTAAAGCAGCAAAAAAACGTTCCTAATGTTCTTGTCCTCCATTTCTAGGTCTCGATTTCTACCAGTTTTTTCAACCAGACGAAAGGGTAAGTTAGTATTTGTAAGTAAACTTGCACATTTGGTGTACACATTTCTTCCCCCAATAATGTTTTTTGAAGTTGAAAAATAAATATAATGTTCATTGAGATTTTTGCTAAGACGAAGGGATGGCACTTTGCTTGAAAGTCTAAAGATTGATGTTTCTCTTCTCTTCTCTTAACTTTTCTCTTAACTTTTCTCTTCTCTTCTCTTCTCTTCTCTTCTCTTAACTTTTCTCTTCTCTTCTCTTAACTCTTCTCTTCTCTTCTTTTAACTTTTCTCTTCTCTTCTCTTCTCTTAATTTTTTCTCTTCTCTTCTCTTCTCTTCTCTTAACTTTTCTCTTCTCTTCTCTTAACTCTTCTCTTCTCTTCTCTTAACTCTTCTCTTCTCTTCTTTTAACTTTTCTCTTCTCTTCTCTTCTCTTAACTTTTCTCTTCTCTTAACTTTTCTCTTCTCTTAACTTTTCTCTTCTCTTAACTCTTCTCTTCTCTTTTCATCTATTTATTTCTTTTCTATTTCTTCAGCAGTCCTTTCCCTTATTTCTATCTAATCATCATAATTATTGTGATTGTAATATAAATTATTGGTATTCTAACACTTTATTTGAAGCCATAATATAATAATAATAATATCATGAGTGACAAATTACTCCCTAATTTCACCTGGTAATTTCACCATTAATTTGTAATTTCACATGTGAAATTACACTGTTGCTTTGACAATACAGATGGCGGCATACCTGACTGTCCATGTACATGCTTAATGTCGTCCATTGCCGATTTTCGTTTTTGAAATAGTCTATATACTGTACGGTAAAGTATATGTTTGAAAATTGAATATATTGTAATAGCATTTTTCATTTTTGCTTCCAAAGTATAGCGCACGCATGTGATTTAACTTAAAAAACACTTCAAACGTATTTGTCACTCATATTATTAAAATGTAATTAAATGGCGACTCCTGACATTAGAGATTAATTTCACTTGTGTTTTGTCCAAATTCTTTTTAATTTCCCTCACCTAAAGGCTCCGGAAATTAGTTAGAATTTTTGACAAGACACGCATGAAATTCATCTCTAAAGTCACTCGTCGCCATTCAATTACCTATACTAATTATCTGACTGGGACACTGAACTAACTGCCAATACATCAGGCCTGAGCAGTGTCTGAGTAACTAACCCTAGGTAGTTATGACAACACATTGATGTAAGACGGGAAAGGTCCACCTTCCCCACCATGGGAGACGAGCTACATATGCAGTCCAGTCCACAGTGTTGCGATGGAGTGACTGCTTCATTCTAGTAATGCTTGGCTTGTTTGCATCCCTTCTCCACACAGTACAATCAAATGTACCTCCAGGATCATATAGACATCCTGAGTCAGCTCAGATCGGATGCATCCACGCCCGGTTCTTCATCCAGTGTAATACACTTGGATTAGTGTTGCCCTCACTTATTAGTCACTTGCTAAGCCAGTTTGATTTGATGCCTGTGGACAGTGATTCAAGAGGCCAGCTTGAAACCTGTAGACACACAGTGTGTGGTAGGCGGCAGTTGGTCTGGTTACTGTCCTGTGTTGGGCTGAGACAGTCGGCCATATCCACTAGCTCATTACAGCCCAGCATGGGACAACACCAACCACAAATTTCTTCCAGGTTGAAGAGTACTGGACGATCTAGATGAGAATGGCAACAGACTCCTTTGCTGATGATGTCGACCCCAAGACCCTCCTACAGCTACGCGTCATGGAGGTATCACCGAAATTGAACCCCGCAAGAAATCCGAGGGTTAATCATGAAGGTGTCACTGCAGTTTGACCCCAAGAAGACAACCCAAGTAGGACCCACTGCCAATAACAGTGCCTCTGCATCCTTGCACAACGGTTCATAATATCACTTTGTCTGTGGTTTACGTATTTTATCTGAGCTTTTAGCACTTGCAATTTACATGTATTATGTTCATTCATTTCAGTTCCGAATGTATCAGCTTGAGCTGACATGCTGTTGCTGCTGCAAAATTCGCCCTAACCTATTTCACAAGTAATCTATAGAAAATAGCAAGGAGAATTCAGTAGTATATCATTTGGTACATTTGGAGCTGTGACAGCACTCTCGGGACTTAAAGGGTTAATAGTACTCATCAAGATCTTTCATTTGAATGGTCACACTTAGTGTTTTACCCACGTGTCAATAGGTTATGCCATTTCACTCAGTTTTGAATTGCACTCTCAGGACTCGGAATACTCATCAAGAGCTTTCATTTGAATGATCACACTTGGTGTTTTACGCATGTGTTGAGAAGTTGTGTTTATTTTCGTACAACTGAAATATTTTTTCAGAGAATGCAACGACTATTTCATTTTTCATTCAAGATTTTTTATATGCATCATTACACATTATTTTTCTTGTTTTTTAGTTGAATTTGAGACGGTAACAGTGAATCAGCTTTAGTGTTATTTTAGATTGATGAGACGAAGTCAAAGTCGGTCACAGAATCACATTTCGTTGTACAAGACTCTCGAAACACATTAAATGATTTATTGACTATGTGTATTTTTATGTTGTACATGAATAGAGCGAGTTTTGCATGCAAATAACCAAAAGGCCAATTATGTGATTCCAGTCGGATTCAGAGCCAGTCGGCTTCCACACACTCAGGACAATCTATGACAAGGGAGGATACTATTAATAATTCTTGTGTTCCAGGTATGTCCTTTAATATCAACAAAAAGCAAACACTTATTGTGAATAGTACAAACAAACATCAAGATGTAACTTGCCCATAGCTAAACGAAGCTTTATAATCTATTTAACGTTTAATTACAGGATATGTCTTTTGGTCTCAAATATTTTGTTAAAAGCCAATCTTTTTATAGGACATACCTGCAGGGATGTAGCTAAGATTTCAAACAGGCGGAAATTTGACTGCTATAAGCAGGTAATTGAGTGCCAAAGGTGTTATTTTCTAGTGGGGTCTGAGGGCATGTTTGTTTTCTCAGCCGGTAAAATTGTCACTCCAGACGGTTATTTTTGCCGGCTTCCGGCTTCAATCTACATCCCTGACCTGGAACCACTTGTCGCCCTAAAAGCCAAGGTACCTAGCCGCCCTTGACTATGAAATATCAAACCTATAACGAAAGTTAAAAGTATACCAAACATATGTTGCAATTGTGAGACTTCACAGTTCATTTTGACCTACTGGTTGTGAATTATTTTTGTTGAATTTGATTTTACTGACAACCATTGGAACATACATATAATTTAGTTTAAGTAATATATTTAAAATGTTTATTTGCGCGAGACCACTCTATTTAACATTGCAGACTTCTACAGATAATATCTGTAGAAAAAATGAATAACATCTTTGGTTTTTGACCACCAATATATTCTGAAATTGGAAAAATCGTAAATTATAGTTATATAGTATAATGGAGTGGAAATGTTAACACTCAGCATTCTGAAATCGTGTTTACAATCATGACAATTGCTTAACCTGGTTACAGGTTTTGAATAATTTATTGTAGTGATAACAAAACTGCATTGAAAGACCAACTTTCAATTTGTGCCATTAAAAGTAGGAGATATATCGTTGGTTACGACCACACTTTTGGGTATATGACAAGAGATAATCTTGTAACACAAGCCGCTGATGCGTAACACAATCCGCTGATGCGTAACACAATCTGCTGATGCATAACACAATCCGCTGACGCGTAACACAATCTGCTGATGCGTAACACAATCTGCTGATGCGTAACACAATCTGCTGATGCGTAACACAATCTGCTGATGTGTAACACAATCTGCTGATGCGTAACACAATCTGCTGATGCGTAACACAATCTGCTGATGCGTAACACAATCCGCTGACGCGTAACACAATCTGCTGATGCGTAACACAATCTGCTGATGCGTAACACAATCCGCTGATGCGTAATACAATCTGCTGATGCGTAACACAATCTGCTGATGCGTAACACAATCTGCTGATGCGTAACACAATCTGCTGATGCATAACACAATCCGCTGACGCGTAACACAATCTGCTGATGCGTAACACAATCTGCTGATGCATAACACAATCTGCTGATGTGTAACACAATCTGCTGACGCGTAACACAATCTGCTGATGCATAACACAATCTGCTGATGCGTAACACAATCTGCTGACGCGTAACACAATCTGCTGACACGTAACACAATCTGCTGATGCGTAACACAATCTGCTGACGCATAACACAATCTGCTGACGCGTAACATAATCCGCTGACCAATTGCAAAGCCTGGTTTACTTACATGTAGATATGTTCTGCAGTGTTCTGAGTAACATATCCTATTAATTATTAGGAAATACTTTGTCAGTGGAGTGACAAAGAACTGCTGTGCTTCAAATGAAAATATATCCACTTGGATCCACTCATTCCAGTTTGTCTTTACCATGCACTTTATCCCTGTATCTCATTGCTTGAGGTCGGGACAGCTCTGTTACTCCCTTGTGCCATTACTTATCTTGAATACGGAATTAGCTTTGTGCAAAGTATATTTTTGAATCGGTTCTCAATGTATATTATGTAAATTAAATTTGCATAGCTATCTGCGGCACTTTCCAGTTCAATTTTACCCTTCTAAACAAGTACTTGGATACTATGAACATTGCAAATATAATTACGAATCAGTTTGTTTATTGTAAATATTATTGCAAATATTATTATATTGAAACAAATAAATTTTATGTGCAGTCGTGCTCCTTTCGTTATTCTGCCAGCAAGTTTTTGAATGAGAGACGTGTCTACATTGTCACTATTTAAGAAAACCGAGTTTAAAAATAAATGTTCTTTGTGTCGTTATAAGGCCCTGAGTACATGAAAAAGGGTTACCTGCCTACATGCTGTCACCCTATCTAGAAGGGTTCCCCTTCTGTGCTGTATTTTGGGGTTTTGTTTTCATGAGAGGAGGACCACCCTAGGAGGAAGGTCACCCTATCTAGAAGGGTTCCCTTTTCTCTATTGTATTGCGGGGTGTCGTTTACATGAGAAGAGGGTTGCCCTATCTAGAAGGGTTCCCCTTCTCTATTGTATTACGTGGTGTCGTTTACATGAGAAGAGGGTCGCCCTATCTAGAAGGGTTCCCCTTCTCTATTGTATTGCGGGGTGTCGTTTACATGAGAAGAGGGTCACCCTATCTAGAAGGGTTCCCCTTCTCTATTGTATTGCGGGGTGTCGTTTACATGAGAAGAGGGTCGCCCTATCTAGAAGGGTTCCCCTTCTCTACTGTAGTTTGGTGTTTCGTTTACATGAGAAGAGGGTTGCCCTATCTAGAAGGGTTCCCCTTCTCTATTGTATTGTGGGGTGTCATTTACATGAGAAGAGGGTCGCCCTATCTAGAAGGGTTCCCCTTCTCTATTGTATTGCGGGGTGTCGTTTACAGAGAAGAGGGTCGCCCTATCTAGAAGGGTTCCCCTTCTCTATTGTATTGCGGGGTGTCGTTTACATGAGAAGAGGGTCACCCTATCTAGAAGGGTTCCACTTCTCTATTGTATTTTGGTGTTTCGTTTACATGAGAAGAGGGTCGCCCTGTCTAGAAGGGTTCCCCTTCTCTATTGTATTGCGGGGTGTCGTTTACATGAGAAGAGGGTCGCCCTATCTAGAAGGGTTCCCCTTCTCTATTGTATTGCGGGGTGTCGTTTACATGAGAAGAGGGTCACCCTATCTAGAAGGGTTACCCTTCTCTATTGTATTTTGGTGTTTCGTTTACATGAGAAGAGGGTCGCCCTATCTAGAAGGGTTACCCTTCTCTATTGTATTTTGGTGTTTCGTTTACATGAGAAGAGGGTCGCCCTATCTAGA
>JANUFV010193518.1:0-12387 GCA_024757865.1 Epizoanthus scotinus | reverse complement strand
TCTTTCGCTCAGATGACTAAATACAGCGCAATAATTGTGTATCCGCAAAAAAAATTTAGACGTCATATGCACTTTAAGTGAAAGCCAATAATTATAACTCGACATATCCGGGCTTTATGCGGTGTTTGTGCGCGTGGCAGCTTCATCTGCCATATCTAAACAAACCCTCTGGTGCAAACACGATTCTAAAGTTTAATATACCGTAAAATTCCCAAAATAAGTGAGCCCCTCCGTATTTTAGCCCCTCCGCATAGAAGCCCCTCCGAATATAAGCCCCTCCGTATATAAGCCCCTCCGAATATAAGCCCCTCCGTATACTATAAGCTCCTCCGAATATAAGCCCCGGGGCCTTATATGTGGGAATTTGCTATCTGTCTCAATCAGACTGCACGGTCCCTGGCGCGACTGGGTGAAAGAAAAGGGGTCTGTATACACAGGTTACCGGCCTACGGACTTCTTGGATAAAAGATTAATATTCTGAAGCTGTTATTCTCCAAAAAAATAAATGAATAAAATAAAAAATAATAATAATAGTAATGGTATATCTACAAAGTGGATTTTCATCCGCTGGGGGATCAACGGCTTAACGTCCCTGTCCACGGACGGTGTGGCGAAAGAAGGTCGCACTACAAATACAACCCTCGGGAAGGCCGGGGATTGAACCTGCGACCTTGTGGTTAGCAGTCTGGGTTCTTACCGACTGAGCTATTAAACTGCGCTCATACAGTGTTAAGAGGTTGGGAATTTCATATAGATAGCCGAACTAAATCGAGAAACGCTAGCAAGAATCGATCTCAGTCGAACGTCAGGGTGAGCAGTAATCGATGAAGTAGCTGCAGATGTACTCGGGTGTTTGGTCGCTTTCAGCATATTCAGCAAACACATCCAGTTTATAGGTTCCCGGAGTGTTAAGATGGGCGTCAAGGCTAAAGATATTCTCGCATTTCATTGTGACAATATAACACAGCCCAGCGCTCTGTCCAATGCAGGTGTCTCCGCCTACCACCAGCAGGCGGCCGGTGATGGCGGCAAATCGGTTGTTGAAACAGCTCACGCACATGCTCACCTCGCCTGTCGTACTTTCAATATTTTCAAGCGGATGTTCGAGCTCAAAACCTAATTCATGGAACTTGTCGCTTAAGGAGGGAAATCCACCACAATTCTCACCAGTGCCTTGGTGGGCATGAAGTATATAACTCAACCCCGACAACCACTCACCATTCACAAGTACAAATACCTCAAGATCGTAGTCCCCCTCTGACGGGAATTCCACTCGAACCTTCTGCTGATGGACGTCACATGACCGCAACTGAACCCTGTTCCTCGGTCCCAGCTCCCCACCCTGCTGGTTTGTCAATATGGCAGCGAGGCTGTATCTCTCTGGTGCGTAAAATGTGATTTCAACATGGTTTCCCTTGAGATGAAGTTCTCGCTCATCATGGCTCAAGGGCTGTATTCCTAGTTCGTGAAACACCACAGACGGGACAGCAAACCTTTCAAATTTCTCACGTGACACAGGTTCGCTGAGTAACTGCCATTTTTCCTGTTGAGGAAAGTGATCCTTTATAGCTTGTCCTGGCTCAGTTAGGAAATAGTAAGAATGTATGTCACGATGGTACGTGAAATCGTCTTGTACATGACCTGTAGCCATTGTCACGTCACATACGTACCACTTGTCACGCACGCTAACCACATTCCAATAAGAATTAAAATTCTTCACGTTCCCAGCTGAAAGGACACGATCTCTAACATAACCTTGTACCGTGTGGGCTTTGATACCAGCGCAGGCACACAAGGCTTCAAAGAGTTTTGAAAATCCAAAACTAAGGCACTTTCTTTCTTGCAGTACCTTTTCAACCTCAAAAGTGTGGGACATATTTGTCCTCTCGATACCTTGAAAATGTCCTTCGATGTCGTAGTCAATGTTAAAAGTGATCCACCGACAGATAGCCAAGACTTTGTACCTCTCCTCGTTCCAAGGTTTTGTCAAATAATCGGCCAGTACCTGCGCATTCGTTGCCGATTCAGCCGGCGTCTGCAAAACGTGCGCAATAATCGCTTTTTCAGCAGCTGAACGCACCTGCGCCTTGCGCAGACGCTCCCGCACCAAAAAGCGACGAACGTTTGTCTGTACGAGGGCGATTGTGGAAGGCAAAAGCTCTGTCCGTTCTGATATATCTACCATCCTCGTGTGCTTAAAAACCACAGAAGGACGAGCAAACAGTCCCTGCTTGGGTTTACAGTTGAAATACCGAGTTTGCCTGATCGAACCCTCGTTCCCTTGAATGTGTGGCCGGTCAAGTTCAATGCCGATCAGGTTACCCAGCTCAGTGCCGCCAATATATTTAATAATCCCTGGATAACCTCGTACTTGAACGTACTCGCCGACTAAAAACGTGTTGGGGCATTCGCTCGAATTGCTTCTTGACAGCGTTGAGCGAAAGCGAGCGCGTGACCGCGACTTGCCGATATTGTAGCTTCCGAAGAATTCACAACGCTCGAAATTCATTGCCTTTTTACAAACTTCAGTACTTGAAAGTTCAACTTCAATAGCCTCGCAATCTTGACGAGTGCTTTCTTCACACTGATTTAGTTTTGCTTGAAGCCGAGAAGTAATCTCATTTTGATCTACATTTGACCTCTTGTTTTTGTCCACCATGACACGGGTATCCCCATTCTCACACTCAGAAACACCAGGTGCTTTCGTCTCGGTTGTATGTGGTACCAATTTATCAGTTACTTCCTCGGCCACGAAATGCAAATCCGTATTCGTGTTATTGATGACCGAAATGCCACAACCCATCTTCAGAAACCGAAGGTGGCTCTTGACAGTTTTGTGGTATTAAGAATCACATTTCAGTTGTCGATTCAGCGGACGGGCATGGTGAAGACTGAATAGTCACAATATAACGGAAATATAGTAAAGTATTGAACGCAAATTCAGAAATTGTGTCTTTCAACACGTACTTGTCTTCAGGGCTTGTCCTAGTTTCTCTCGTGAAACACTTTCATGTCATTAAGTACATCAGGAGAGCAAGGAAAGCATGCCAGCCATCTTGCATGTCATCCGCCGTGGCGACGCAATATGATACGGTCATATCAAACAACAAAATCGTTTTAAAAATATGTAATATTTAAAAATCGTGAGTCGCGTGTCCTTAGACCCGTAAATTGACCGCGTGATTAACATATAAAATTTCAACAAACAATGAACGCATATATCGTTTGTCAATGTTTGTCATTTTAACAAAAAGTACGTGCTTATTGACAGGAAAGACAGGAAAAAAATAAAGAGTATTTTGCATGTTATTATTTTTCAATCCAAGCATGCTTCTCATTCTAACTTGCATATTTCATGTAAATGTTGACGTAACTGCTCCTCTGATGTAAACAGACTTTGTACTTTGTACAAGCAATGGAAAACTAATTACTTGTGAGTTAGCTATATTGATGTACAAACAACCGCTTTATTTAATTATCATCCTTGTGGCCGCTGGTCTACGCACTTGGTAGTAATACAATTTGAATAATCTTAATTGCTCATCCGTGTCGTTGAAATTACGATTTCAAGAGATGATCTGATCTGAAAATTTTATATCTTTTAAACCGTGTCATAGCTTTAAATTTAATATGCAAAAACACTTAAAATAATAATTTATCAAGCAGCAAAGCCAATAATTGTCTTCTAATCTCTTCTGTAGAAGAATAGATACCGACAAGGGGTTAAACCTGCGGTTTATATACTCCATTGGGTGAACAAGCGAACAGCTCGTGGTGTATACAAATTATCCGAACCTTTTTTGTTCATTTTATTCAATATATATACACGGATTTTATAGATTAATCAAGTTAAAGAAAACTGTGGGTTAGGCGCCAGAACACCATAAACAAGACTGCAGGTGGTAGATAAAACAATAGAGAAGGGCTTTCGGGTCGGTCTCTGTGATTCTGAAATGCGCATTTGAACATAATTCTATTGAAAGTGCGCAATATAAATGCAATACCATTAGTCATTACCATTACTTTTCCAAAGAACTCTGATTTTAATCAAAACATTCACACAAAATTCAAAAATTAAATATTTGATGTGTTATCGCCTAATGCCTAGCATTTTAAGGCGATATTCATGCCTTCTGCTTTGAGAGCGATTTTCACAGTAGCTTAAATGAAAATCCCATAAGATCATATACTAATATCTAGAGTCTGGGGCCAAGAAGTGCTCAGTTCCACAGCCTGGGCCTGCGACTATTCAAGTGTTATATACTTGTCATGGATGGGCTGTATATATACGTTTCTCCCGCCCTAGTTTCTCCTGATTCGATCATTCCAGCCTTTTCGACCACAGGCTACAGAACACATGGAAAAGCTATAACGTAAATTATTTGTTCGTAAGGGGTTTTGGGTGGGCTTATAAAAAAGGGGGTGGGGGCTTATAAGCGGTATTAAAAAAATGTTTCAGAACGAACTGATACTATCTGAGAAATGAATTAAAACTAACATGTATATCATGACATATCGCTGTTAAAATGTAATTCAGTTAAATGAACAGTCTTAAAGTAAATTTTGTGATAGAAATACTTGTATGCGGTGCTATTAGTATCTCATTCTATAGTATAGTTCCAAACTCCACTTCAATTTTGCTTCCTAACTTTCGATTTGAAATGGGCCTATATATGCGTGGGCTTATATCCGGGGGAGGGGGCTTAGAGCTGGAATAGTATTTCTTTAGAAGGGCTTGTTCGGCATGTTAAGCTTATATAAAGGGGGGGGGGGGGTAATAACTAGGGGAGGGGCTGTAATGTGGGATTTTGTAGTATATATATAACGGTTTCACTGGCTGTGACAACGATTTAAATGTTCCAAAACTCTTCTTAGAACAATAAAATCTGCTTGAAAGACCACAATATTTACACCTGGCAGCACTAAGCCTTATAGTTTATATCGGGTGGACAGTCAGGTCAAAGATTTCATAACATCTAACTTTTCGTCGTAAATTCTGTGGAATTCTTTGGACAAGAAGTAAAATGGTGCTTCAACGTTCTCATGTTCTTTCTGTAAACAAAATAAAAGAAACAGGATCAGTGTCTTCACAGTTTCATCTCACTTTGCTTTATACAATTTATTATCTGTATTAAACAGCCGATTAGTTTGTAGAGTGGGAGAGGATATTGGGTGATACCGTTTTATTATGATACTACTTTTGGCGCAAAAATATTGCTCTGAAAACAGTTCTTACCATCTTGCCTCTGAACAGCCATCTGCTTCTCTATAGTTACTTGTGATGTAATGTTGTGCAAAATAGTTTTTACCAGTTGTCTTCGTCTACTTATATTAACTGTCTAATGCTTTTTAAAACTATTTCACCCTCCTTATGAATGAATAGCCTCAGATGCGAATTTTCCTTTGCAGCGAGAAAGGATCTCTTATATACGCTGCAAAGGAAATTAGGATCTGAGGTAGACGTTAAATCCTACACCCGATAGTAGTGGCACATGGAAATATATACACCTGAGTAGTAGAGTACAAAACACCAAGATTACCCTGAAGTCTTGACAGTTATGCATGCTTACCGCTGAACACTCAAAGTATTCCAGGTTCTTGGAACTTGCAAATTCTCTTCCTTGCTTGGTGGAAATAACTTGTCTTTGTTTAAGGTCAATCTTGGATGCTACTAATGCTCCTAGGAAGGGAGAAGGAAGACAGGGTCGGTCTGAGGGCGTTTTCCGCTTGTCTGGCGGGTCAGTTTATTACTCTGTCCACCCATGGACAGTACTAATTTTCATGGGTCTTTAATTTCACGAAAACGGAAGAGGCAAATTTTGCGGGACTTAAATTCACGATTTGGTGGAAAAATCAAAGAAAAGGAAACTAAATTTCGTGAATTTTTTCAACTCTAATTTACATCAACAAACACTTTAGTCTCGGAATCAGTGCTACAAATTTTAATATTTACACCATATTTTGCAATGGCAGATATATTTAACAGAACCATAACAGAACTTAAAACTGGTTCAGTGATTTGTTCAATGTTTGCTACATAACATTAACACAACATTATAGTCTATTTATAGTATTTTCTATATGTCTTTTCTCTATACAAGGTAGGCCTTGTTCGTGTTTTGAAGGGATGAATTGTTGAAAAAACTAATAAAAGGATTTTTATAGAAGGCATCAAATTTCAAGCAGTTATTTTCGGGGTAACTTTTTTTGCGGACCCTTTTTGCAATTTTGTTTTTAATCGCAAAAATCCCCTCAAATTTCAGTTGGATCTGAATTCGAATCCTCTTAACTTTTAAAAACATTTTTTACTTTTTGCCCACCTGGTATTGTCTCGCCTGGCGTCTGTGCTCGACATCTCTCCAGCCACTTGTTACATGCATTGAAAGATTGTTCACTTGTTACATCATAGACAACTATCATTAGGTTGGGATGTTGCCACTGAAATGAGATCAAATTAGTATAAGTACAACTTCAATACACTAAAATATATTAAAAGTACAGTAACTTTATTTAATGTCAGCTGTGAAAGCTGGTAACAATGAAAGCTGACGGTGCACACTTTACCCCCTCACTCTGTCAGTGCTCGGTTTAAGAGTATTTAAAGCTCAAGCAACACGGAACAGAGAGAAGGTAAAACAGACATTAAGGTAGAACCTGGACCTCTGACTCCAAAGGCCGCACACTAGCCAACTGAGCTGCACCTGCTCCTGTATACGATTAAATCACATATTGTATGTCTTAAAAGTCCTGAAATTAAGTTCCAATGCTTGAAACACTTTTCCAATTCTCTCATTTTGCACAATCACTCTAGTTTCCATTTTCATCTAAAAAGGTTTTCTTGTTATTTTGATATCTATTTTCAATTTTTTAGGAGACATTATTGATTTATACATTGTTTTATTCAAACAGACAAACAATAGTAGCCTGCATGCATATGTACAGACCTGGCCTTTTCTCTTATTCAGGCTAAGTAGGCCCTGGCACCCACCTGGCACCAGGACTCACGTGGCCTGCAGTGAGTGAGAAAAAAAGGGTCTGTATATGCTGGCTAAACATAGCTGCATACATGAGTAGGCTGCACTGATTATCACATCTTTCAAAAAGAATGATAAAAAATAACAAAAATGCAATGTATCACAGTTACATGTGGTCTACATTCTAAATTTAAGCTAATTTATTCTTCACTAAGCCATAAATTACCAAAATTTACAAGCGGAATAAAAGTGATATTTTCACATGTGATTAAATATCATATTCTATCAGATGTGAAAAATTATAATTTTCACGATGTTACAATGTAGCACTCTCTAGCCATTTAATAACTGCAGCCATCAGAAGATTTATGAAAAATGTTCCAAAGATTTTCCAAAGATTTCAGCCATCCGAAGATTTCTGAAAAATGTTCCAAAGATTTTCCAAAGATTCCCAAGGATTTCCGACAATTATGACTTCATAGTAAAGAATAAACAGAATATTACATGGCCACTTAAAGATACAAACTTTTATCTTCTCATGTAGAAAATATCCTCACTTCGCTCACTCGTGACGATATAATATCATATTTCCGCACACCAATGTAATATATACTCTATATTAATAACTGAGTCAAATTTCTTGCTGGTAACCACATTTGCCGTATTGTTTCTTTTACTATCATCTATATTTGTTCTTTGACCTAATGTATTGATCACTGACAGAGCTGATCCACGTCCATGTATGAGTGACTTACATGCTGTTGCACTGTCTCAGCAAACACTTCCTTTCCAGCCGAATCATAAATATAAAGTTCCTGTGTATATCCAATTATACAGAATTAATACCATACAAAAAACATTTTATTTTAAAGTATATCAGGAAGGGGATGCTATTCAACAAATAACAAGTTAGTATTTACTATTATCAAAATCTTTAGGTGCTGACAATACTGTCCAATGCATGGAGTGAAATGTAACACATATGGTTGTCATGGAAACAGACAAGCTCACCACTGTATCCGTTGTCTCTGGGATATTTATTGCCTTCACACACACCTCAACACCTGCAGTCTGTATTGAAAACAAATTTATAAGTTATAAGTTCATTGAAATGAGTTCAATTATGTTATAGCCTTGAGCCTAGTTGTTCGAAACTGCAGGACAACCTCAACCTAGGGTTAAAATGACTTAACCTGTTGTTTGGTTTCCTTCCTTGTAAACTGATTTGTATTGACATGTTGGACTTATATAATTGGTCTTGTGAGTTATGTAAACTCTACTTAATAAGCACTGTATAATATCATTGTTGGTCTGACGTTTCTTGTGGGCAAAATCGATATGCAAGGCTTCCTTTAGACAATCTATTCTTCTTTGTTGTTATGTTTAGGCAAATTCAACTGAATGTAAATATCTTACCATTGTATAGTTCTTAGGAAAGTGTGTTCCATCACTGTGAAAAACTTGAGCAATTGCACTCTTACCCACACACGGATCTCCTATGAAATACAATTGGCAAAAATAATTTTAAAATAATTGACTTTACATGATAATTAAATGATGCTGCAGCCTGCACAACAAAGATATGTCATGAAAAGTATCTTCAAACTGTTTTACTGTTCAAATCAAACAAATACAATTCAGTATCGGTGTTGCAAAATTGTCTGATTCTCTCATTGTCATGTAATCTTCTGTACCTCTATGGTACCTGTATGTTGAAAATTACATTTCAAGTTATTATTATTAATGAGTGTTTTAACCCTACCATCTGTTATACCTGGGTAGCCACTTGAATGTTAGGTAATCAAACATAATTTGACAAACTCAAACTCAATTGTTAGATTATAAAAAATATTCGATTTTGTTCAGTCTCCAACTCCAAGAATAATATTGTGGAAAAATCTACCTTTGCACATCTTAAAGTTTCCCCCGACCCCCTTTCCTTTTTGGAAATCTGATCTCTCCCTCCCTCCCAGAAAAACCAAAATTGACATATTAAAAATTAGAAACCATTGAACACAAAACATTGAAAAACATAGTAGAAATTTCTGAGGGTGGTGTAAGAGACTTTGTCAAATCAAGAAAAAAACATTCCAAAAACGTACCCACTATGACTATTAAATTATAAATGTCAAACTGCCCACCAATTGCAAGGACAGAACGAGTACCACTTACTATACACAGAACATTGATAGGTACATATATCAATAACCATACTTTAACTAGGACAATCAGTATTGAGTTTTCAAAGATTTCCCCATATTGATTAACAAAGGCCTTGTTATAAAGGCCAGATACAACTGAAAGGCAGCCTAAAATAGTTTGAGTCTCTCAGCTCAGTTGGAACTTTGTTGCCAACAACAAACACGAGTAATGAACAATATAAACTATAGCTAACAACTGAAAAACTCAAACACTAAAAACGTGTACTATACTCCGTGCAAGGTTACCTGTTAGAATCAGTTTTGCCCGCAAAATAACCATCTTTTGTCAAGAAATACAAGATAAGTTTAGATTCTAGTATTTTGAACAAAATGGAAGAACTACATTTATATTTGAGCCCGCGTGACCAGAGAAATGCTTCTGCGGTAGACCTTGTTGCTTAGCAACTGGGCCACTTTACCGCCTTGGTAATCAGATTTACACAACACTAACTTCCCACAAGAGCGAATGCAGGAGTCAATTTTTGGCTTAAAATTTAAAAACTTTTCTTCCTATGACTTAAAATTTCCAATGGATTGAGTGTTAAGAGTAAGTTGTAAAGCATTGTGTATATATTGTATATTATTTTCTAGTCGATTATTCGAGATCTCGTGCCGTTGTGGTCATCTTACTTCTGCAAACATGGCAAGTATTTATCTTCCTCCAATCGCGAGAAAAAAGAAAGTGGAAGGCTGGCCGCGGTAAGTTGATCCATTCTTCTTTTATTTTATTCTGAAAATATTGCGTATTAACAAACTTCAAAAAATCCACTTGCTATATGAGGTGGAAAAAAACGAAAGATTGACTTTTGTGCCGGCTTCGTTCAGCTGCGCGCGGTTGCATTGTAAAGACTAAAGGAGTATAATAGTTTATGACTTTATCATAAAATAACCACTTGATTATATAGCACAAGGTAAAATCAATTTAAGCTTCGTGCTGCATAATTTGCGATATTAATTTGATAGCGACGGACTTCACTGATTCATTAGCAGTCTGGTTTGCACGTTTGAACAGACACCTCGTGATCAGCTCAAATTAACAATGGAATTAGTGCCGATGTGTCGCTAATTTTAATCCACGATATGTAAAACCCAACATATAAAGCACTTGAATGTGCATAATTGTGAATCCCGCGTTTACTGAAATTGGGGCTAGTCGCAGGAAATGTGTTAAAAAATGACCCTGGGCGGTATAACTCTGGTATAAAGCTAAAGGTGCAGGAAGGGGAGAATCAGAATGAAGCCATAATTCAAAGCCCCTCCCTCCCCCCCCAAAAAAAACTTGGTCCAACGAGTACAATGCATTTTAAAGTCTTGCAAAATTATTTAATATATACAACCCTCCCCCTCCCCACCAACTGACAAAAAGTACTACCATTTCAAGAGCTTTACAAAATGTGGGTCTCTCCAGCCAAATCTATACATGGTCAGAGTACTAAACTATACCCCTATCCTAGGTGAGATGTAATATGCTAATAAATTGATTGCCATTCCTAGCCACAACACCTTTGAAGTTTTTGGAGACTTCCAGGATAACACACACACCATGTCAACAAGCTACAATTACCATTTTGTACGACACAACGTGCCACCAGCTGAACAACGCATCCTTTCAGCTGGTCGTAAGAACAAACCACAGCCCACTGCAGCAACATTCCTCAGGCAAAACCCTCGATCGACATGCGAACCAATCTGCCATGTAAGCACCACTGTAGAGGACGGCAAGGTAATCCATCCATGGTGGCCACAAGAGCTGCCAGTGCAAAAGGCTAAGAAGCCAGAATACAGCTTGGAATCAACATCGCGATCAGATTATCAGAAAGCTGGTATGCAGAAAGGATCGAGCCGCTATGCTTCCAATCCATACATTACAGAAACAGCTGTAGGGATAGTACCTGGTTCAAAGACTAAAGGACAAAATAAATTTGCAGAGAAAATCTCATACGAGCACCAGTACAACTCGAGACTTGACCCGAATGAACCAATACGAGGGAAACGTCATGGGAGTTTTGTTTGGAAGCCAGCTGTGTTTATTCCATGGAAAAACAATGATGAAATATGGAGACCTCAACAGGAAAATACTCAATTAAATTATCTTGGAGGAACAGTTGAGATCAAGACATTGGAGTCAAGTGAAGAACCTCAACAACAAGCAAGAAAGCCCGTTTACAAGCCCAAGTCAGCACCAGCACACAAAGTTTCTGTTTCACAGAATCCCAATCACACAGGGATAGAACAGCAATTATGTTCAGATATTGTCACTCGGAATTCTTGGGTTTCAGATGAACCGAACACAACAGTTAATTTTAAAATGAGTAAATGTAATGGCAGTGATAATGAACACAATGTTTCAGAAACATGTGGTGATGCTATAAAGCACTCCAAAACACTGTCTCCACCACCTTGTGTAGTCTAGTGACAATGTCACCATTTTTTTTTTCAGTTATAAACACACTGCATGTTCTGTTGTTTTAGTCTCCTATTAAATAAAATTTATATTTTTTAGAAATACTTTTAAAATTAATTTAACTGGTATGAAATTGCTCATACTGTTACTAGTTTATTTTTTAATTTAATTAGTTTCTTTTTCAAAAATAAATTAATGTGTCAAAGTACATGTTTTATATTACATATAAATGCTACCAAAATAGTTTTTCCATATACATGTATTAATAAAAAAAAATACTAATTTTGTGGTGGTAAGATCATTATATAATATAATGCATATTATTTTGTTAATGATTTTTGTACAGTTTTTAAAAAAACTGTTTAAAAATAGTTTTCCTAATAATTTAGGTTTTGGATCATTTAATTTGTACTTTGTAGAATATTACTTTCATTGATAAATTACTGTGCCTGTTAGAGCACTTTAAAATGTTATTCAGTTGAGTATTTTAAATCTTGGATGCAAAGCAAAAATAATGTTAAAATTTATATCTTCAAACTATATCTAACAGAATGCCTTATGAAATGATTATACATACCGGTAATTGTATGCTAAACTATATCTTGCATGTATGAATAATAATTTCTATATAATCTAATAACTTCTATATATAGTGCTATTTATATATAGTAATATATTGATTAATTTTTAGGTTTACGGATCCTCCTCACTTAAATTTCTTCATTATTTATTGTCCAATTAAATTTTTTGAAAAACTCATAAAGTTTTCATTTCAGATGAACTGGGTTTTATCTTTTTAATCCTGCAT